>JAZGTK010003333.1:0-27757 GCA_036877625.1 Ambastaia sidthimunki | reverse complement strand
TAAACATCACTATTGTATTGATTTAAGATTGTCATCGCTCGCATGTCGCTTCACTGTTTTTTTACACCAGATTAGTTCCTAATGTTATTGGAATAACATTATATTCACATTTTTGTCTGTGCTTGTCAGTTTCTGTTGATATTTTTAAATGTGTCACACTCACTGTGTGAGTGTGGATGTAAAGATGTATCATTATGAAACAGGAAGTGTTTATGCAACACACGTTAGACCGGAAGCCAACGCTGCTGCCATATGCAACTAGTCAACACAGAAACAACCACAAATGTACAATATGCAGTACATTAAATATGGATACTTTACCTTTTAAAACAGGAGTCACACTAAATACTGTCTATTATTTGTTGCTTGAAATACACCCCACTGATATTTCATTATAGCCTATAACACAAAGACATTCAAACCTTTTTAAGTGTGATTAAGTGCCCAGCTAGTTTTGGGGTCTCTGTGTGTTGATGGTGCAGCTGGTTTATAATGAAGTGCTTTGAGTTAAAGGTGAGAAACTCACTGCTGCAGGAAGTGGCGTTGCAGTGTTGCCAGGTAACGGGTCGGCGCTGCCAGGCGCAGTGCTGGTCGGGAAGAGTTTTCTTGTTCTGTCGATGGGCACATTCCACTCGACGCGACTGGAACCCGCTGCCACACGCCACCGTACACGATCTCCATGGCAACACCTTCCAGTGCACGTCACACATCTCGGTTGAACAATTCCTCATGGACGGTGGCCTGTAAGGTGCGTGTGTGTGAGAATCATTGTGGAGTGAGTCTTGTATGGGAACAGAAGTTTAGTCAGATATTGCTCAGATCTGCACCTTTCTTTTGCGTCACATGTTCTGGACGTGGAGTTGCTGAAGTGATGGCATGATACGGATCTGCTCTGCGTGGCCACTGTGGGTCCCAGGCAGCGACCCGTGCACTGTTAAACACATTACATGATTTAATATATAACACCAAACACACTGGGTGGAGGTAACTAACAGGGAAAACTATACCAGGTTTAACCAACACTGTCAGAAAAAAAATGTACAGTACTTGCACTGTTGTTTACTGCTGTTCCATGTTAAAGAGGTCAGAATGAATTTAACAGTGACAGTAAAAAGTTTAAATGGACAAACCTTGCCCCAGGGGCCAGTGATCCACTCCACACAGGCATGTGAGGTGCACTCCTCCCTGTCTTCAGGTCGTGGGGACCCTTTACACGCTGTGCTGGGCAAGACAATCAAACTGCCAGAAGCCTCCACCTGCTGACAGGTGACCCGTCTCTCTCTGAAGCCCCGCCCACAGGAACTGGAGCATTTGGACCACACTGTAGACACCCAGCTGACAAATAAAAGGCAACGGGTTAAAGCTGATGCTGTGGTGTTAAAATACTATCTAATACTATCATCCTATCCAGCTTAATGGACATTTAAAGCCATTCACAGGCAGACATCCAGTGTGTACTGTGTACTTTTAAAAATGGACTATGTCCGAATAGCATACAACCACACTAGTCCTGCAATATCTGCAGTATACAGAGTATATACTGTGTGCAGCATGCAAATGTTCTGTGTGTGCTTCCATTCTATATTTTATGACAATTAATAGTGACAGTTCTATTTATGGTGCCTTTACGCAACATTTTGGCAAAAAAACTAAACTGTAAATACTGTTAATATGGTTAAAAAAATGGTTAATAGTGTTGACAAATGTATAAACAGCAATGTGTACATTTTTTTACAAAACTTAAGTGTTGACTATTGTTTTTTTAAATGAATGAGTGAGAGACACATTTTAACAGTCTTTCTAATTGGTGATACAAACAGCTGGATGTATTTGGGCTTTGAAAAGCACAGCTTGTTTCTGAGTCACCGGGACGTCGGAGCCGGTGTGGGGCGTTCAGGGTTGGGTTCGAGTGAAGGAGGCAATAACAAAGACACGCTTTGTGCAGGATCTCCTGTTGATGGCTCTGAACTGACGCTAAGCACTTTCACAGAGCCATACGATTCATGCACTGAAGCCCCGGCGCATGGCAATAATCACATGATGTTTTTGGCATGGGCATGCACACAAAACTCACAGAGCACTCGTGTGCACTATCTGTACTATGTGAAAACCATGAAAGCCTCATTCAATCAGCTCACGACATGAAACGTGGACTGTGCTAATGATTCAGACTCGAACTGTTCTTTCAAAACGGTCTACGCAAAACTTACCGTTACATGGAACAGAACGTCCGCTATGCTAATAGCGTTTAGTTCCTAACGTAGACAACATGAAATCTGACCCCATTGACCTTTTAATCAATGCTGCAGATTTTATTGTGTGTGATTCAGATGGAAAAATGTCTGTTAATCTTTTATGAAACGTTCATTCCTTTACAGCTGATGTAATCAAGGCCACACACGAGTAAAAATACTGTCAAAACTGTGGACTAACTGCAGACTAACAATGTTTCAAGTACAAAAATAGCAATAACATTTTGTACAATTTACAGCATATTACTGGCAATTTTAGTTGCTGTACATTCTAAAACAATTATGCAATTATTTGTCATGCATCCACAGATAACAGTAAAACAGTAATACTGTAGGATAGTAAATAAGTAGCATATTTACTTCAATATTTACTGTTACATTTACAGCAGTTGTTTACAGAGCACCATTAAACCCTGTTGGATAAAGTGAAGTTCAACCTCACATTTCCTCCATTTGCATTAGATTTGATTCCTGCAGCTGGCTGATGTGTGCTCAGCTCTGACAGATGYAGGGAGGGACTGATGAATGAACTGTGTGATGGAAAGAGGCAGTTTGGCTGGGAATCAGAGGACTGGGGTGCTGCTCACAGTCAAGTGGATCACTGCTCTGAAATGCTGAGGGCTTCTGCTTGTGTTTCATACAGTCTGTAGAGAGATCTGTCATCACGCGGCCGTTTATCAAAGACAGAGCGACTGTCACTGACTCTCAGTTTCTACAGCAGGTTTCAATCTTTTAATGTCTCTGGCTTTGTTTACACTGCAGCCAATTTTGATTCGTTTTTCTAATTAAACCTTTTAGCAAGTAGAAAATTGGATCCGCTTGTTCAGACAGTTACTAATTATCCCTTACAGCTGAGCTCAGACTACAGCATCCTTGGGCCGATTTCACCCGAATTTCCTCTCCTGAGAATCAGGTCCAATGAGGGTCCAGGTTATCTGGTAATGTGAGGCATTTACTGATCAGTCTGATTTTACACCTCCTAATCTGCTCTGAAAAACATCAGGCTGTTTGACATTTAGGATTTTTAATCAAGATGATTGTGTCGGTACGTTCACATTAGTCAGAGAGAGACAGATAAATGACAGGAGCTGAATTATGATGAAACAGTGATCGTGTAAACAAGCTGCTTCATGTTCAGTGGAGATGAAGTAATGGGTTGTTGAAGTGTGATAACAACACAACTGCCTTAGTTTAAAGTACACACATTAAGGACAATAATAATAAAAATAATGCGTCACAATCTATATTTTTGTTTACATCCGCTTCCCTGTGAGATCACTTAAAAAATTCTCTCTGGCACAAAAATCATAATAATATCTTGCATTCAAAAGCGTCCAGCGAGTAATGAACATACACAGTTTAATTTGTCAACACACACCCAGAGCAGTGGGCAGCTGGCACTGCAGCACCCAGAGAGCAACTGGAGAAAAGGTGCCTTGCTCGCGGACTCTTCTGTCATTTCCTGCCAGCATTGGAAATCAAACCTGTGACCTTTGGGTTGCAAGTTCGACTCTCTAATCATGAACCCTCTGTGAAATGAAGCTAACCTGGGAGGGCAGTCCAGCTGATTGCACGCCCGCGGTTGGCGGATGGGTTTGGGAAGATGATGGCAGACTGATGGGGGCGTCTCTTGGCCCTCTGATGTCACACACTGTATCTTCCTCATCTGAGCCCCTCGGTTTCCACAGGAAGCACTGCACGTGCTCCACCCTCCCAGACGCCACTCAGACGCTACACCCAGATAAAGACCCAGATGAAATACATGTTCAATATATCTGTGTAACATTCACCTAATAACCAGCCATCCAGTGCACAGACACAAATAAACCTGCCATAAAGACACACGCTGTTGAGTAGAGAATATGTGTGAGATAATATTGTACATTTCTTAAAGATTAAATGTATAATGTTGTGACACAGTGGCTGACAAAACATTAGCTGCATTATATGCAGCTGACAAAATCTGAGCAGAGACAAAATCAGATAAGACAACTTATAGTGCTACATATCATCGAGGAAGAGAAAGAACACAGCATGGACAGGCATAGTTAACATTAGCTGTTTATATATTTATGTCTTGTAAGACTTTGTGGAGTTTTTGTTTGTGGAGTAAGTTCAAACCTTTCATATGCACAGCTTTTTAAGAATGCTGGTGCCAGTGTGCCAGCATGTTTTTGTCCAATCACCGTACACTTATGTCACTGGTAGTTTGTATTGTGCTGGGTTAGACCCGACAATGATAAGCTAATTTATTTTCCAATAACTAAAATAATTTCAAGTTTCTGCAGTTTGAACACATCAAAAAACAGGAAGTTCTATAGTTATAGGAACTATAGAAATGTTCCTGAGGTGCAAAAGCCCCTATTATTACTTATTCTTACCCTTTTACACTTAATAAAAAAGTTAATTTCTGACATATATTCAATTATTTGATTTAATTATTTAACACATTCAAACTTAAAGGAACTTTTAAGGAAAGCTAGTATGATGTGAATCTACATCCTAGTATTAGGGAAGTACTATCAAATAAAATCCACTATCAGTCAAGTGGCTGAGGTTGGAGATTCATGGAGACCCTTTACAAGTCCTTAAAGGTTTGTAGGAATCTGGGCTTGAATGTCCACACAGTTGTCTCTACCTTTTTAACTTCCCGGCTCTGTTTGGGAGTTAAAATGATGACATAGAGCTTTAACAAGACACATATGAGCTCTCCGTGCAACTGCTTTTCCATAAGACAGAGATTGAAGCCTAATTCATATCCAAGACTTTAACATAATGCAGTTAGCTTCCTGTCCACCCTGCAGCCTGTGTTTCATAAAAGGGGTGTGGCTATTTAATTATAAGGATTGTTTTACAGTATATATTTTAGTTTCACACTACTGATCCTCTCCAAGATCCTTTTATCCAGGTACCTTTCTGTCAGTCACTCGACATTGTGTCAATGACGACACAAAGCTTTTGCGCTTGGGAGCCCAATCGCCATCTGATCTTTAAAAAAATCAATGAAAATTGGCGAGCAGAATTCTCATGCCAGTCTCCGCCCCGGACATGCGGGTATATAAGGAAGCTGGCATGCATCATTCACTCAGATTTGTGCTGGAGCTGGAAGTGGTGTCCCAACTCACAGAGGATCATTTCAGAGCTGTGGCAAAAGGGACACAACGTCTAGTTCCCTCCATCAGGAAACAAACGTCATATATGTAACCAAGATGTTTTTGATACTGTATATGTAAATGTACTCTGTTATGATTGGCAAACTTTATTCAGGAAGGTTCGAGTTGCTAAATACTGAATAAATAATGTTTTATTATAATCAACATTTTGAATCATTGATTTTTTCACTAAGATAGACACAATACACTTACTAGGATTGAGGCATTCTTCATCCTATTTTGTGCAGTATGTCATAACTTTTGTTAGTCAAATAACAAGTCTGGTGTAACTTCTCTTGTTCAGGCTCTATTCTGCCCAGTTGACGTTCTCTAAAACTCTCTTTTCTTCCATTCATGTTCTCCAGGTATCATCAGACATCACAGAGAACACTGTGTCTCTTGTGTCGCATGTTGTCTCCTCAGAAAATCAAATCATTCTGACCTTGTGAGAGCACATGAACCCAAGCTGTGAGACGCTGGTTGTTGGTTTGAGTCTGGCACTCGTAGCGTCCATCAAATGTCCCTCCGAGCGTGCTCATCTCCAGAACCCGTCCGCCCACCAGTATGCGGTACCTTGCGCCAGAGCTCTGCTTCAGGGTCTGGTTCTGATAGGACCACACAATGGGGTTCCTGTGGTTGGGGACCACTGGACAACCTAAGAGGTTAGGAGTGAATTTTAAGAGGAAATGGTGTCAAGGTCTCCTGTCATTTGCAATTAGTCTTGATGAAAAAGAGGTATGTATTGACTAAAGTGAGAAAACAGGCAAAGAATTGCAGGTTTCTCTGCAAAAAATGGTTTAAGTCACAATTAAAGTCTTAAACAGTTACAGGATTGTTCGTGCATTGTGTGCTTGTATATTCATTTATTTCTTAAAGGTGAAATAAGTGTTTTGTTGGCTGACACAATAGTGATCCTGGACTTTACACTGACAGCTACTGGAATAGATGCAGCGTCACCCAATAGTAAGTGTTTGATGCCATTGATCATAAAACCCTATTTAAAGAGTAAAGTGCTTGATAATGGGGGGCTATTGATTATAGGTCATGTGGTCTGAATATGGTGACACTATGAGGGGGAACCGGATCAATGTAAAATCAATGTAAAATTCTGTTCACAGCACATTTTGCTTGTGTAATCTAATATATTTCTGAGGGAAACAGAAGTGTACATTCAACAAAAACAAATGTGAAGTGGGACTTGATTTTATCACTCAAGAATTTATTAATTTATGGAGGGGAGGGACTAAGAAGCAAGAGTGATTTGTGATGTCAGCCAAAGAAAAGTTGTTTCAGAAGGAGAGAAAGTTGTTATATTTACATAAAAGTCTGGAAAAACTGGAATATTAAAGACACACAATAAGACACACAATAATGCACAATAAGACTAGGACCAGAAGTACTTGCACATGGTATTATTTAGCAAACCATAAGACACATTCTTCACATTACAAAAACAAGCCCATATTGTTTTATACAAGATAGAAAGCGCCACACCTATTCTTAAGATATCTCCAGGTTTGACTGTGATGCTGGTACCCATTAGAGAAGCCATCAAAACTCTTTTCCTGTTCATCTCCGTTACAGACTGATGCTCAGACTCACCCACAGCTCCTCCTGCAACCAAAGAGATTGAGTCATCACATATTTAACCGTGCAAATCACGGTAAAGCAGCTCTAAATATCTCTATAGGTAAATTGCTTCTTTGATGGTTGAGTGATCTGGAGCAGACATATTTCTCCTAGTTAGATCATTTTTCCAGTCAGCTGAGAGATTATTGCTGGTTTACTCTGTGGCAGAGACAGAAATGACCTAAAATAATGAAATACTCCAAGAAGTTTTGTCATGTTTCGGTAAAGAGAAGAAATGAAAATGAGTGTAACTAGGACTTCTGTTTCTGTCTATAAGATCTCCAGAGATAGACACTCCATAAAGAGAAGCTATTGCTTCATTTTGCTGCATAGATGGATTTTACCACCCCCATAGGACATAAAAGGCGGTCTTAAACTGAACCCATTCCATCTCACACGTTATTTCTCAACGAGGCGTACCATACAATGCCAATATCAATATGAAACTCGCAAATCTCCTACTGAGTTAGCTGACTTTGTCAAAAATCAAGCCAACCCACAAAATGTGGTTCACTTAGCACTGAAGGGCTGTTACGCTAGGATTTCCCTGTCACCCAGCAAACTGTCGACTGACATATGAGCGCCCAGAGAACCACTACTCACCCGACACCCGGACCAAGCTGGAAGCCACAGATTTTCCCATATCATTGGCAGCAAGGCAGGTGTAGGTGCCATAGTCCTGCAGCGTGAGCTTCCTCAAGAAGAGAGAGCCGTCAGGGAGGAGACCAGCGCTGGTGCCCAGCGGGCCCTCCTTACGGTGCCAGCTCACTGTTGGCTGAGGGATGCCTGTGAGGAGAGAAACAACAAGTAACTCTCTATCAATCAATTCACACTCAGGTCTGGACTCACACTAATTAACAGTTTCTGTGAATAGAAACTTTGGTGGCCCATTACATTTTTTTTAAATCAGCACATCCCAAATTGTATTGAAAACTATTAGATATGTTGATCAAAGATTGTCTAAAACATACTTAACAATGCATTAAAATGTGCGCGTTTTAAACACATTCAGTGTCGGTACCTCTCCACATTACTCCACCCCTGCCATGCCTAACACATCAGCAATTAATATTATACAATTGTTGTTACAATCACTGTAAATAAAAAAAATTATAAACTCAATTCCCAAATAACAATGTTTAGTGCTTTCCATGACCTCAGGGAGACACATTGAACCCTTTCTATAACATATCAAAAAGACAAAAAACATATTTCCAAGTTTTGCACAAAGTGTAGTGCTGACTGTATTCATCAATCTCAACCTTTCATTTTGGTTTCCAAGTTGTTACTATAAAAAAATGTAGATATAGATTATTTTTATAGATTTTATAGATTAAACAGCTGATCATTTGCTGAAAAATACTTTATTTTTGAAACCTAATTTTTATAGCACCCTTGTATTCATAAAAAGTGCCAACTGCACTGATCCTGGACCAGCTTTCCAAAACAAATACCAATCTCAACAACCCATCTTCTGACAAATCACTGAACAATGTCCAGTATTTAGGGGCAACTTCTGTCCTGCCCCTAAAAGATTCATGTCGACTTCAAAGCCCAGAAATGTTCAAACCACAGAAAGTTTATTCAAAGAGCAGATCAGCAAGAAGCCTTTAGATTTCCACCAATTACTTGTATAAATGGGCGTAATGAATGCAAATTGCCTCCCTCCAGCTGGCTCCCCTGGGATGCCCCCGGTCAAAATAATGAGCAGCACATGGATTGAAGTCTGAGTTTTATGGTCCCTCATTCTTTAGAGTGGAGACATTAAGACTGACATACTGCCGTTCCACTGAGAGCCAATGAACAGACACACTCTTAGGAATGGAAAATAATATCCAAAGCCTTGAGAGGACAGTGTATACATCAAGTGTACACGCAGACACAGTTTGGCACCCACAAACATTCAAAACATGTCTGCAAAGATGGCAGGAATTGATGCTTTTAAGATGTAGGCGGTATTAATATTCCCCACTGCAGTGATCTCTGTGTTTTCCATGAGAGGGAATTTCCAAAGGGAGCAAAAATCTTAAACAGGAACAATAACTATGTGATTGGGAAGAAAAAGTGGACTGAAGAGATATATTACACACGTTTATCTCTTTACAGAACAGAGAGTGCACTGTAGCTCACTAAATGAGATGTATAACAGTGTTGACTGCATACTTGGTGTTTCCTGAAATGAATAACCTATGTGATATTCAGACTAAATTATGCTCTGGAATCAGGCAAACCAGAGTTTTTGGATGGCTGTTGTACAGAGGTCTGGTGTCTCCTAACAAGATGTCTATCCACACTGTCAGTTTAACAACTCAATTATGGTATCTTCTTACACTGTTACCCATAATACTTTGCAGCATGCCCTCCTGGCACCTTATTCAGACTGCATTACTTTCTCTCATCCCTGGAAATCAGATGGTGATGAAAGCAGGAGAGAAGAGCTGATATTTGCAGCTCTCTGCAGGCCAAACCTCCCGCCAGTAACTGCAGGTATATTTTGCATATGTTTAGAAAGTTCTTGTGAGGAAAACAAAAAAAAGGCCTCAAAGTGCAGGAAGTTCAGGTGGAGGCTGCTGGGACATGCACGTGTCATTTCACACATCACTGCAATAGAAATGTGTAAGTATGAATCGCAATATTAGCATTGCAATTAGTGTTCCTACACTTTCTGTGCCAGTTTTTCCAGCTGTTTGTGATTACTGGATGAATATTTTATTTAATAACTACACAGATTGCACAAACACCAATTTCTTACATAATAAAAATTCATTATAAAAAAGTAAAAAAAATTGTTTTCATTCAAATACTTAAACTGCTACAGGAAAAATAACACACCTGTTAATGGCACAGACATCTAAAGTGACTTTAAAAGCAGTAAAGCTTGATACTGCCACAGCAGACAAGCATCAGTGTCTGAGCTTGAGTGTGTGCTGCTTGTTTCTGGTGTCAGTGGTGGTCTTACAGTACCAGCACCTATTGTGCCAAAGGTGTGGAGACTCCACATTACATAAGCCTCATTCTACCAGTAATATTATACTGTGTTAACATGACAATTGATGAAGACACTCATTCTCATTTAATAAGCTGTTTTATAGGTCTTTCTGTCATTTGAGAGAATATTATTCCTCTGTCACTGAATGTTTTCAGTTTGCACTGGTCTACAATATCTGATGGCCGGTAATAACGATTATAACAAAACTAGGCAACACATTCATTAAACATTTTAACAACTGAATCACGTGATTGTTTTAACTTTCACTCTCACTGGAGACTCCAACAGCAGAACTATATAAACAGTTATTATTATTGTACAACAGAAGGAATGTTTTACTGCAGTAGATTTAGCGTTTGTGATGCAGCACATCACAGATACCACCGAATCTCAGCCCACAGCCCAGCATTCAGACTTTACACACCATCTCTCTCCAATTAACCAAATCTTTAACCAAAACCACATGGACAAGAGCCATTAATCCTGAGATACACACATCAAACATGCACTATTACACTGAGAATGATACTGTTCAGCTTATGACTGCACGCTCAAAACCACAGAATGTCTCTTTCTAAAACATAAGAAGCATTCATGCATTTCTTTACAAGAACTCACTTGTCAGTGTTTAAAAAAGATCACATAAAACAGCAATACATTATACACAAATGTGTTTTATAAATGAATCTTTTTATCCCAAAATCAAAAGATTTTTTTTCTTTTATTTTCACTTAATAAAAAATTGTTTTTAATAACATTATTAAAAAATAAATATACAAAACAAATAATAGTATATTTATATGATATACAACATAGCAGTTTGTATACATGACCAACTGTAATTTGCAACTCAATTTTACATAATAGAATTATTTCTGTTGTGTTACAGTAATGGGCTATATAGAGTTTCTCTTTGCATAATTTGACCATTGTCATGTAATTTTAGGATGCACACTCTTTATGGTTTTCATGCTTGTATCGCCTCTTACCTTTAACAGGGCATTCCAGGGTGAGGTTGGCACCTAACCGGGCATTAACAGAACCTCCAATCACAGTCTTCACGCTGGAGTCGTTTAGGTCTGATGTGTTTCTCCCTGAGACAGTGATTGTGGGAGGTTCTGTATAAAAAATAACAAAACAAGACTAAGAATGCAACCAACAGCTCACGTTGCATATTAGACCATAACCATTATAGTGAAAAACAAAGTGTCTCACCAGCTATTAGAACCTGTGATGTCTCTGAGTCTGAACCCAGCTCATTGGTGACTGTGCATCTGTAGGTGCCCACATCTCCGGCACCAGGACTAGAGATGTGGACTTCTCCACTGCTATCCAATGATATCCTGGTGCGGAAAGAGAGTCACGTCCAATCAGCTGCAGTAGTCAGTGCACAGCGTCCTATCACTTTCAAATATGATGAATCTTTTGTGACAGACTCCTTTTACATTATATACACACCCATCTATACATTTTGTATGTATACAGGAAACTGTGTAATTTACATAGTAAGAGTGACATTATAAAGACAACATATTGTTCCCAAACCTAACTGACCACAGTATTGTTGGATGTATAAATATATACATTTTCTTTGAGATTTTCTGAGGACCCCCTTATCCTATTTCTGGAATTAGAATAAGAATCTCAGGGTTTAAAATCTCTGGGTTTAAAAACCTTTATAATAATCTCTTACATTTTTCATACCAATGACTGGCACATAAAACAATCAGAGAAAAGGACTGATACAGAGCTGAAACTATGAAACTTAATCAGCTGTCACCCTTTGGAATCAGGTGGAGAATGAATTGGTTAATTCTCTCATTTCCTGTATATCAAGCACAAGTTTCCCCGGCCTTGCCCCTGTTTTATTTTTGGATCTTCTTGAGCAATCAGTAATCCCAGAGGAGTGAAGCAGGGGTATCTGATGGCCCCACAGAGGTGTTTATACACCTGATTAAAGTTTATTATGCTGAAACTGGTGTGTCTGGGTGGCTGCTCCAGGAGCTGATCTGACACTTGAAAGGACTGGAAAAAAACTGATTCTAGACCAAAAAACATTGTCCAGCTTCTAATACTGGAGCTCGGTGCTCGGCTGGTAATCCTGTATACCATATACACTACTGGATAAATGTTTAGGATCACTTACTCATTCATTATTAATATTTTTTTTTCACATTTGAATAATAGTAAACAGACAAAGGTAGTTAAGGGAATTATGTTGTGACTAAAAAAAATCCAAATTAATCAAACTATATTATATTTTAGCATATTTAATGCAGCCTAGACAAAATTCCTAGAAATTGCAAAGATATTAGTAATAGAGTGTAATAGTGTGTAAATGTAATAAAGTGAGTGAGTATTAGAGTGAGGGGACTGTAACTGGTTGCTAGTGTGTGGCTATAAAGTTGAAATGTCATCATTTGTTTCTGCTTGCTAAGCCGAGAGATATGAGCCCACCCCAAAACTCTACAACATTCTGATGTGAAGCTATAATGTCACAAAATTCAGCCCAATGTTACATCTATGGAACTTTCACCGACCTTTTTGTATGACCTAAAATCATTGTGCACCCGATCGCTTATAAAAGTCACAGCACACCTCCCCTCAATAAGCTGCTCGATTTCACCCATCATTCTACACAAACGGAGTTACATGCTTACGTTTGGTCCAGAAAAAGAAGTATGCAAAAGAGTAACAGTGATATTTGTAAAAGCATATAAAGCAAAAAAAATGGCCAAATTTAAATGAATGTTTAATGTAAACAATGTTTTCAATATTTAGATCTAATAACAATATTTAGTGCTAGACAGCATTTAAAAGCCCTGCGCTGTATACACGCTTCTGAGGTGAAAACTGCTTCAAAAACCTAAGATACCTTCTATAGGTTAAATTATAAGACAGCGTCACACCACAGATATTAGGTGGACTAGCATAGCCATAATGTTGACCAGCAGCAAATGCTGACTTACCAATGGGTTTTTAAGATAAGGCTAGTTGACTTATAAGGTTTTTTTTGGTTAAGTTAGAAGCCTATGCTGGTGATCAGCAGTCATTGGCTTTTAAAGGAGGAAAGCAATGTTTGTTATAAATATAGTCATATTTCATTTAATACTAAAATGTGTACATCTAAGAAAATTTAAATTTAAATTTTAAAACAATTACCCAATATATAAATGCATTTTATGTTAATTAAATTATTGTATCATTAGCATAGAGTCCAGTTTCCCAAACTCTTTACATTAAGAGCAATACTTGTGCAGTGCACTGCTGCTGTTACAATGTATGCAGAATGTTTCAAATCAATCATTAATGAGGTTCTATTTCAACTAGGATGTTGCCTTAGAATACAGCTGCCTACATAGACAGTAACTGACTAGGTTTTGGAAGTAAGACAGAGTGATTAAAGCAAACACTAAAGGAAAGGAAATCTCAAGGGTGTAGTGAGCTATCTAAACACTCCCACCCTAACCCACAAAGCGACAGCAGCACAAAATGTACATTGTGTTCAATCCAGCCTACGTCTTATGGAAGCCCACTTAGACTCATAAAAACAAAACTGGGAGTCATGTGAAAAGTATCAAACTCTTTGAAAAGATATCATCTAAAGCGTGATGGCACGTCTGGATCGACTCAGAGGTAGAAATGTGCGGAAAATCAACTGCAGGACAATGGCAGCTTTGTTTCCACAATCACAAACATTATCCTACAGTTCACACGCCAGTTATTAAAAAAAAATTACATGACGTATTTGGAAAAAAGGCGATGTGGTCTGAATAAAATCATACAGTTCATAAGTGTATAACAAATAAGAAGGAACTCTCATTAAAAAATATTTGTGTAGTTTAAGGTTTTTTTTAATGTTTTTTCAAACATAAAAACTTTTTTTTCTGTGGAACACAAAAGAAGATATTTTGAAAAATCTCTCAGTGGTTTTGTGTTCATACAGTAAAAGTCAATCAGTGCCACTGTTGTTTGGTTACCAACGTACTTCAAAATATCTTCTGTTTGTTTCTCAAGAGCAGAAAAGTCATACAGGTTAGGAATGACAAGAGGGTAAATAAAAGATGGCAGCCAGTGGAGTGACTTACTGGTTAAAAATTTATTTTTCCGAAGGCTGGAGGTTTAAATTCAACTGGTAAATTGGGTGGGACACATTAAAGAATTTGCTATGTTGCTATGTGGATTCTAGGGTGTTGTCAGTGTAAACTCTAGCCCTATGAAATAGTGAAAAGTGAAAAAGTGAAAGTGACATGTTTTTGTCAGATATGGTTACCCATACCCGAAATGTGACCTCTGCATTTAACCCATTACTGGTGAGGAGTGAACACACACTGCAAGTCATGAACACACACACACTGAAGCAGTGGGCAGCTATCACTGCAGTGCCCGGGGAGCAATCGGGGGTTAGGTGTCTTGCTCAAGGGCACTTCAGTTGCTACCTGCCGGCATTGAAATCGAACCAGCAACCTACTGGTTACAAGCCCGACTCACTAACCAGTAGACCACAACTACCCCTAGCTCAGTTCACTTTAAATTAAGTCTATAATCATTTTTAACAGTGATATTCCTGCTAAATAAGTCTGCAGGAGCGCATTTCTAAAAAGGCACTGTCGATTTTTCTTCTAAACGAGGACTGTAATGTGAAGCTCATCAGCTCATAACATCAATCATACCGTTCAACTGTGTTACAGTCAGTTCACAGCCGCAGGAGAAAAGCAGCATCACCTTGTTAGCGTCTGATTTACAGCAACACCGTTGTGCCAAGACACACTGAATGAAAGCATTAAAAGGTGAGGCTTCACGCGGCGTCAGAGTCTGTGAACGTCAATCACCTCGCCTGTGTTTTGCCTCATATCTGGCCAAAAATAAGAAGCGCTATGTATGCGGCACAGTGGAGATGGCCCTGGCCCGTGAGCGGTACGATGAAGGCGACCCCAAGGCCACAAAGAGGGGGGACCCGGGTCGGAGTACCATAGTGGAGGGGCCTCAGGGCCATGAACACAACAGGAGCTACTGCTTAGAAGAGGATGGAGATATATGATGTAACACATCTGTTGAGCTCCAGGGAGGTTGTGGTTGTAGCATAATACAGGTTTGATGTGACAAAGCCTGCTGTGTAAAGCCCTTACAGTGCTGACTAAAAGTGCTGTTGCAAAGCTAATGTCTCAGTTTCTTCAATTCAACATAGGGAATAAGAAGAGTTTGTGTAGTATGAGAAGAGTATATATAAGAGTATATAAGAAGAGTTTGTGTAGTATGAGAAGAGTATATATAAGAGTATAAGAAGAGTTTGTGTAGTATGAGAAGAGTATATATAAGAGTATATAAGAAGAGTTTGTGTAGTATGAAAGCATTACTCATAAATTATTAATAAATCCTTTTCAAATTGTTACCTACAAACTACACAAAAATGACTTACACTTGTTTAATGTCATAGTTATGTTCTTTAGTTTCATCTTTTTGGACTTTTAGTTTGGTCACTGTTTCCAGTTTCTTTGGCCTAGTTTACCATCAGTAATCTTTTATAATGGCCACTAATTAACGATCACAAAATGATATTTTGCCCATAAATTACTCACCCTCAAGGCATGCTAGGCGAATAAAGCTTTCTTCTTTCAGCTAAACTCAATCAGGGCTATAATAAATGAAATTCTGGCTTTTCCCACCTTAAAAAACGGCAGTGAACAGAACTTATTTTTTGAAGCTCCAAAAAGCACATCCATACAACTCCAGGAGGTTAATAAATACCTTCTAAAATTAAACTATACGTTTGTGAAAAAGTATTGTGATCTATTTAGCTCGTATTTAACAACTGAAACCGCACATTTTAATGTAAACAAAGACTAAACTAAACATGGCTATACGTCGATAACTGCAAAACTCACTGGCTCATGACTGCATATTTTGTCACTATGTAAATCATAAGACATGTCAGACACAATAAGATTTGGGGTTATCAACATGGAGCATGCCTCCATATAACATCTCAGTCCCTGTATCAGGCAACAGAGGTTGCAGTTGTAACCAAGATGTTCCCATTTTGTCAGACAACACTAGGGGTCCATATAAATTATAGCGCCACCGCTGGGCCTTGTCAAAGGCACTGCAGAGCGGACTCAAGCTAGCTACTGCGTGCCTTGCAACCTCCATGACTTTGCAACTTTCCAGTGTGCCAGGTAAGGCATTCCCACTCCCCTCACTTATGGATGGGAAGGAGAGCACCCTTCACCCTAGTGAGAGGAGAACACTATGGAGACCACATGCTACTTAAAGGGCATGACATGAAGAAACACTATGGATCTTCCTAGGGGGAGCACTCACAGGCGGAACTCTTGTGAGGCGTCCCATCGACCGAGAGGCAATGAGCACAGGAGTGTAAGCAGAGAATATCTCTGCTAAGGGAAAGACACAGCGTTCACAGACAGGGAAACCGAACAGCAGAAAATGCTCCTATGGGATTACCAACTGGAAATCCATCTGTCACCTAGGCCTCCAGGAGAGGCTGTATGATGGGAGAAGGGGTCTGATTTCCTGCTCAATGCAGCATCCACGAGCAACGTACCAGCAGCATCCAGTGAGGTGAATAATGACCAGAGTTAGAGGAAACTGCCCTATTGCCATGAAGTGGAGTGCCAGCTGAGGGGGGTGCTGGTGGACCCCTACGACTTCAACAGGCTCCTTCATTCCCCCGGCTCCACCTTGGACCTTGGTCACACCGGGGCCAACTCAGGCACTCTGTCTCCACCTCAGATGCTGCTTCACTGTTTCGTGGAGTTCGCTCAGATTTTAAGTTATTTAATAAACCATTTTTTTATCCTTTTGGTATTCCTTCTTTATCTTTGGACTAATATGGTACATGTGCAAAGATATAAATTGTATAAGACAGACAGATGGTTGAAGAAATAGACAGATAGACAAATAATAAGCATGACTTGGTTTTGCTTTAAATGGAAAGAAACAGACACTGTCATTTGGAACAATATTCATTTGGCAGGACGTTTTTGAAATATTGCTAATAGTTGCAGTGAAAGAAGAATAATGATCTAATTGTAAATATTAGTCTGTAGGAATGGAAAGCATTTATTCTGGGCAGACACTGGACTGGCACAGAGTGGCAGTGACATTATGTTGCTTTTGTAATAATAATAAGCAGCACAGCATTGATGGCAGTTATGCAGCGTCTGTTTAAAGACACAGCAGCATTGGGCCTGTTTAAGAGTGAGAGTGCAATGCTGTGGTCAAAATAACTTAAGAATAATAAATAAATAAAGGATTATAAAAAGGATTGTGTAGAATAAAAACAGAAAGCCAAAAATTGTACTGACTGAAAATGAGATTGTTCACCTCAGCTGAACTTTTAGAGATTGTTATCTTTGCCTGCCAGTTTGAATTAGGTTCAGTTCTGTCAAAATCTGAAAAATGATATCACAAAAATCACATGTTGTAAGTTGCTCTTGTGTTCAGATTGGCTGCTGTGAGTTCAGATTGGCTGTTTTATGTTAAAATTGGCTGTTGTGTGTTTACATTGGCTTGTGTTTTTTATTAATTTGCTGTTGTGTCTAGCATTATTATTTTTGGTAAAATCAAAATTAAGCTGCCAAGATGACACATCACAGTTCATAAGTGACCACTGAAAGTTAAAGAACTGCAATATTTCACTATTCACCCGAAAGTTGCTAAATATTCAACTGTGAGAGGAGGCCTGAACAATGTTTGTACAGCCATGACTCTCTCAGGTCCCACAGCGCTCACCAGGAACTAGGGCAGTGTTTTGGTGACTGTGTGGGCGGAGGCTTTGAGCTGGACGAAGCTAAATTACTAAGTCAACGTTTCCAATGATGGTATTTAACAGTCAACAGTACAGGGTTGACTATTACACCACAATGTGACCCTGGAGAGTGTGAAACAAGCACAGCCAGCATTTTTGACCTAAGCAGACAGCATAACATGGAAGTTGGGGTGTATCTGAGGTGAATACTGCAGTGGGGGGGGATTAATATGTTTCTGGAGTTTGCGGTTGCTCAATCAAGATCAGTCACACTGGACTTAGTGGTACATAGGGAGTCTTGTTTTCTATAAAGAGAAACAATAGCTTGTTGTGTTGAACTAAACCAGTTAACATTTTTGTTGCTGGGAAAAATTCGCTCTATGTAGACTGACTTTGATGACAACAGACAGAAACAGAAAGTTTCTATACTAAAAGAGACTATACTGGTATGTTACAGTAAAAATAATCAAGGCCACAAGTTGTTTTGGGGTACAGCAGGCATTGAAAAGTCAAAAGTCAAACAATGACAACAAACTGAATAAACTGAATAAACTCAACTCGTGTTGTTTCAAATCTGAATGCTGTATTTATTTTTATGAACCACTAAAAGAAAAATTCTGAATAAAGCTTTATAACCACAGTTCATAGTGGTCATGGCTGTTAAGCTTTCTGTGAGGACCAAAACATATTTTTGATAATCATCCCTCTACCAAAGCTCTTAAATCTCATAATCTTCCCCTTTACAGTAGCGATCAAATCTCATTCACTGTCACGTTCAAAAACAACACAAGGTTAAACAAAACACACAAACAAACATTCATTTTCATCATCATTGAAAACTGCAGCTCAAGCAAAGATTTTCTGTAAATAATGGCTGAAATGTCAATAATAATATTGTTTTCTATGCAAACTACATTAGACTTCATACTATTGTGCATTACCTGTTGCTGTTCTGTAGTGGAACTCCATCTTTACTCCAAGACAAGTTTGGGTGAGGTAATCCCTGGGTGGGACAAAGCAGCGTGAGGCTGTGGGTGGCACTGGTAAGGTAAGCAGTCCTCCCAATATGGATGCTAAGATCCCTCTGGAAGCTCATTGCAGAACTGTGATGCTTTTGACGAATGATTACCGCTGCACTGCGGAAACTTTTTTCCTTTCCCAAAGCAAGTTTGGAATAGTTTGAGGTCTTATGTAAATAATTGTCCATCATAGTGCTTTCCTCTGTAGGTGCCCCTTGCTCTGTGACAGCCAAATCCTCAGAGAGTTTGCCAATTAGATGCGACGCCATTTCATCTGTCACATCTCCACTCTCTGCAAGCTGTGTGACGTTCCTCAAAAGCTCCTCGAACTGTGCTGGTTCAAAGACATAAGCCCCTGAGCGACCCCTGACCCCTGGAACCAAAGGATAGTTCCCCAAACCAAGAGTTTCCCAGAGTTCCTTGGGATGACCATTATCATCTCTGTAAAACTCATTCTTTTGCATCCAACCAGATTTTGGAGCCTTCTTTTCAGGTGAAAATCTTTTCTGTTCATGGCACCTGGCATCAGCATAACCCCCCTCTTTGTTGAGAAAAGGATGGAAGTTACCACTTTTCTCCTTCTCCAAACCTTCCTTACCTTCAGGGTGTTCCAGGAGTCGATTATTGTGGCCAATTAGCTTAAGGATAAAAGTATCTGAATCTTGGTTGGCCCAGCAGCGATACAGTCCAATGTCTTCAGCGTCCAGGTTGAAGATTCTCAAAGCTCCAGACTTAGTGATGCTCATACGTTTTGAATTTTTTAGATCACTACCATTCTTCTCCCAGCGGATCTGAGCTTTAGGAAAATGCCACACTGGACACTTGATAGTGATCGAGGTCTTGGGCAGAAGGTAGGCACGTCCTCCAATGGTAAAAGTAAGACGTTTTTTTTGTCTGGTCTGGATGTAGATGCGCTTCAGGCCTATCACTTGAGGGCAACGTTTATTTGAGTATTTGTGCTCTGCGGAGAGAGATACAAGATGTTTTAAATAGATCCAACATCAGTGATTGATTTCAGTGACCTAGCTTTTTCATAAGGTTCTCAAAACTACAAAAAAAACTCTGAAATTCATTCTCTTGATTACAATTCCAATGAAGTCAAATCACACAGGACAAAAGTTTTCTTTAAAAAGTTCAGGTGAAAGAGGACACCCGTGGGGCAAAATGTGAATATGTTTTACACTCTAAAGAATGAAAATATTTTACTCAGCTGTCCCCTATACAGCAAGATCCTGATCAAGATATACAAAATGAAAAACCCAGCAATTCGATTTGAGCCTAAACTTATATCCTAAAGCTACAAACAGCGAATCTTAAAGAAACATTATCTAAACCGATCTGTCTGGGCTATAGTGTTAACCTATAGTCATGCAGTATCTCATAGCACTTCTGGAAATTTCAGATGTTCATGATATGTTCACACAGAGCTACTATATATGACCATAGAGAATTCATTGGTTAATAGATTTCATGAGAACAATGACAACATATTAAATGGTACCTACAGAACCCTGCTGTTTATTTGACAGAAATCTGAACTGAAACTCAAGTAGGATATTGCTACAGCTCAAAACATCAAGCAGTTCCAGAAACCTTTTAAGCAGTTTCCTGCACAAAGTAAACTTGTGTTGCTATCAGATGTGTGGAGACTCTGGTCAGAGGTCAAGCAGAGGTCAGTTCTCAGTAATAGTTTTAAATCTTGTTTTTTTATGTAACAGTTAAAGGTAAAGTCTGTCAATTTTGCCAATGTTAAAATATGTTCTACCCCAAAACTGTGACTTTGTAGCTCTTTTTAAACACTGCTCTGTTTGTTTGAGGCCCAATATGTCACTTTCTGGGTGAGTTTAGGGCAGCACTATCCGCCCATTATGTTTTTGTTTTGGAAACAACATTATTTTCCCAACTCCATTTGGTAGCAGAAATGACACATTTTACCTTTTATTGTTCAGGAATGTCAGTAAACCACAGGTAAAGGACAGCTAAGAGACAAATGCTGATCTTACTGCTGCAGGGAGTCATGCGACAGCTTCTGATCAGAGGAGGAAGGGGAAGGTTGCTGCAGGCCGACCTGTCCAGAGTGACCAGGTGACCGGATGCTGTCTGTCTCCTGCAAACTGGCTCACGTCGCTGAACTCCTTTCCCGCAGGTCACAGAGCACTACACACACACACATCGCAAAAATAGTGTGTGCATGCTTTTAGTCATTGACATGAATAAAACTAAATGCAAAGCAGTTTCACAAACACAACATTGTACGGTACATTGGACATGATTCTCAATCTCTTAACACTGTGACTTTTAGACAGTGCGGCTTTAGCACCCAGATTTAACATCAAACAAATAAAATTATGGTTTGCACAAACTACAAGCAGAAGCTTACTTTGGACCACTCGCCCCCTTCCAGGCGAGGCAGGAGACAGTCCGAGTTGGAGCAGGTTCTGTGTGCGGTGGGTTTGTTTCCAGAACACTCCTCGTCTCTCAGCCTGCGGTAGCTTCCTGTAGCCAGTCTCTGTTTACAGTAAACTTTACGCCACTGTGAACCTCTGCCACATGATTGAGAGCACTGACCCAGAAAAACAAACACAAAACAAACAAACATCAACCTTTCCCAAATATGCCACAACCACACAAAGTTCAGCATTTGATTGAACATGCAACCCTTCATGTGCAGATGTTTTGTTTTACTGATGTTTACAAAATAAATGCTAAATGTCAAGTCGTTTATTTTTATAATTTAGCTATAAAAAACATGACACAACATTATATTTCGCAACAAAATATTATCAAAAACACATGCTTAATAAAAATAATGTCATTCTAAACGTTTACTGTATGTCAACTAAAGGATCTTCTTGTGTGTCTGATATATCTGAGGTGACAGAAGAATAGACATACAAGAACCTACAAGAATCTTTGAATCTTAAAATTAAATCTTGAACTGGACTTGAAGTGTTGCAAATTTTCTCTGACCTTCCTCTTAAAATGTAAAAAAGAAATAAAAATAGATTCAAAGAAAACAACTTGGAAGAATTAGATAAGAAATGTGTGAGTTCATATTAAGATCCTTGACTCTTTACATGTGCTAATAAATATTTGCCCTTTTCTTACCCCTTAGGCAATTTAAGAATAAGCCCACTTATTTTTGTTAGCTTTTTCATTATTAAATAAACTGTTTGCCAGTGGGGTAGAAAAATGTATTCTATATAAGTTTCACACAATATCATTGCTTTGAATGTTTCTTTAAAGTTTTTTTTCTATTTATCTATTTTTGTATGTTAAGATGTAAGATGTTGAACATAAGATGTTCAGATACAAAAATAAATGTATTTTTAAAAAGAAAATGACAAAAATGAAATAATAATTAGTTTTCAGTGTAGCGTGTACACAGGTGAGATTACTGGGGTCTCTTGTGCCACTAACCTGCTGCCACTCTTCAGTCACCCACACTGGTGGACACGACACCTGGTTGCAGGCCTGCAGTTCTGCTGGTCTGACGTCCACACACTCTTTACTGAGGGCTGGTTCAGTGCGGTTTCCTGCCACAGGCCTCACACATGACACACTGCGTGTCTGCAATCCCACACCACACGACACAGAACACGGGTTCCATGTGCTCACCTCCCATCTAAATGCACAATTAATACACAATTAATGACATGTTGATTTTAACTGCCATTGATTGTGTCAACAGCCCACTACAGTAGCCTAAAACAATTAATAAAGAGCTGTGTGGCTGCTGGTTAAAATGAACCATAAGCCTGCATGACCAAGATGATGTCAGCCAAAAACACACAATGCTTAAGAGACAGAGCACTTACATTTTGATAAAAGATTAAACTTTTTTCTTTGGAATAATGTGCACTGATGAATCACTTACAATCAGACCAGGACTGAGAAAGAAAATAGGAATGATTTTTATTTTTAAGCAGCGTAAAGAATAAACTTTATGATTCTTGGCATCTCATGACATGTCATGGATTGAAATGCCTGATGATCAATAGCAAAAAATCTTTACATTTGAAATTTCAAATAATTGTAGTCATATATTTTGAGATAACAATCAAGCATTTTTCAAAAACACATGAACTATTGTAATATTCCAAGCCGCTGAATATAAAAACGACACATCAAAGGTCTAAAATAATCATTTTGCTCCAAGAAAATCATTTATTCCACAATGCACTGCTGTAAAAAGCCAGCTGTCCTGCTTTTGTTGGCAAATGGTCAGTTATCAGAACAACATTTTCATTTCATGCTTCGAAAATGAAAATGTTCATGTTTTTATTTTTGAAGCAGCCTGATTCAATCTGAAATTGGTCCTTGAATGTGATTTAGCCCTGTGAGCTTAATTTTAAACCTTTCATTAAAGAGTTAAATAAATTATATTGTACTTTTTTCTGACTTCTTCCATTACAAACACGTCTGCTGTTAATTAATTCATTAATGGTGTTTGCTAAGTAATCAAACCTTTGACTGGTGAACAATTAAAACAGGTGAAAAAAACTTACACTGAAGAAAGATATTTTAGGAAATAGGAATTTTGGAGTAGGATTTTTTTTTACAGAACACTCTACTGCATAGTAATGTGATAAAAAGGTGGTCTTGATGGTGGCCCACTTTTGGTCCAATCAGAGTTAAGATCCTTACAATACAATCTGATAGGTACAATCTGATAATCAGATTTTTCTCAGAGGCGCTAATGAGGGCCTCCAGCTTGGACCATGACTTTTTCACATTTTCTGAGGCCTCATCCTGGCTATGTTCACAAGTTTCCTATGAACCCCCTTCAAATGGTGAACCTGGAGGCCAGAGAAGGACGCAGCCCTATCACTGCTGTGTCTAGTGTGCGTTTCGTGCACACCTTTAGCAGACTGCAGAGCTGCATGCTGGACCCAGAACTTTTGCGAGGTTCTATAACCTCAGGTTTGATCCTGCTTCTTTACCTTGCTGTCCACTGAACAAGCTGAAACTGGCAGGGTGTCAAGGCTGCTACAGCACCTTTCCCCCCTAGAGGTGTTAATAAGTGCTTTTACCCCTGTGAGTTCTCCTGTGTCGAACCTGGACATTTGATATATATTATTTTGCCTGGAGCCCGGCAAAGGGCCTCGGCAACTGGATCTGCCATTTGTGACCACCCAACGGTTGGCTCGCTGACAGACTGTCATATGTGGTGATACCCCTTGGTAATCCCATATAAGTATTTTCCCTGTCAGTACACCAGTGCCTCGCCCTAGATGGTAATATCCGTCATGACCTATAATCTGGGATGGATCCCCCTATGGTAGTACCTCATTTGTATTCTCACTATGCTTGAATGCAACTGAGCTGAGCTGTCCCTCCTGCCACAATGCTGAAGTGACTGCTGACAGCCGGGCACGTCTCAGCTCCTCCGCACAAATCTGAGTGAGCAGAGCATGTCCTTTCCCTTTTATACCCAGATATGTGGGGTTATAGACTGGAATGCAAATCCCACTGGCACACCTATTTGCAGTACCCTATAGATTCTATAGTATGTAATTGTGATAATCACTCCGTACCACGGTATACATCACAGTTTAAAAGTACCATTGCATTACCTTCTGATACCATCACTGTATTATCAATATTATCACTGTATAACACTTTTAAAAAGTAATGTTACTGTGCTAAACTGACATTAGTATAAAGTATTAGATGGCATGAATATCCAATGTGTACTATGATATGGAAATTCACGCACAGCACAATGTTAAAATGCACTTCAAGCTCCTTGCAAAACTACTACCGTACCATCGTATTAAATATCCAAAATTATGGTAATACCATATGCAATGTACAAAATACTATTTTAATACTGTGGCACTTATTGGTACACTTTGTAAGGGGATTATACCAACATAGTAATATTTTGAATAATGAAGATTTAACTTTTAAAGGGAAATTAATAGCATAAAATTTGTTACCTGAATATGTTATCTGATTAAACATTTAACATTTAAGTTTAAAAGATTATTTTTCCACACAGTTCTATTTCAATCGTACCTTGCAGGACACGGTTGAGGGTTACAGATGCGAAACAAAGAGAGCGGCACTTTGGAGCCTCTACAGAACGTGTCATCAACAATTTCCCTCCTCAGGGTGTTCATGCACCTGACAACAGCCATCTGCTTGCCTGAAAAAAACACTGTGAGGAATAACAGTTCTGGCAGATACACTTTTAAATAGATTTCCAGTGCAGATCACTATCTGCGCTCCTAGCAAAAGGCAGTTTTGTTTTATTTGGAAAGCTGGGCATGCAGAAATCTAAATCAGACCTTTAACTGCAAGTAATTATGTGCATGAAAACTGTTTGGTCAGTAAATACATTATAGAGGTTGTTTTGCGTAATGGCTATTGGGAAGCTCACCAACAGCACAGGACGCAGAGCAAGCTGTGAAGCCCATGTATTCCCAGCTGTGCTCCTCTGGGATCTCTTGGGGCCCCAGGGGCCACCACGGTGAGTCTGGAGACTCAGAACAGGGGCCTGAATCACAGGCCCTTTGCAAAAGAGGTCTTTCCTCATCGCACTCTTCATCAGGCAGTTCGACTTCAGTTTGAGTGAAAGATAACAGCACTTTACATTTCACCTGACGCCTCTGAACTCCCAGACCACACGACACACTGCAGGCTGTCCACGGACCTGGAATGAACCTTCACACACACAAACACTTTATTTACGTCACCTTCAAATCATTTTCACTTCACCCAACAGTTCTGTGCATCACCTTTAGCAACATAAACATATGTGAAGATAGATACAAGAACCTAAAGGCCAGTAGGTTTACAGTAATAACATTTATTAATGCTTTTTTCATGTTGTGCCACATGTAGTGTATTCATTTACATTTATTCATTTGCCAGATGTTTTTAACCAAATAAACATATTCCAGCTCTAGCCTTTATTACTATACAGCATGTGGTCCCTGGGATTTAAAATCAAAACTTTAGGCATTGCTAATGTCATGTTCTTCCGGCCTGACTACAGGAACATTGCAACAAAGAATTCATTACAAGGTCCTAAAACTACATGAATGTACCTGTTTTTATCAGAATACCCTAATGCTGTGTGGAAAGTGAAGGGTTCAGCCAGCTAAACTTTAACCACTGGCTTTGATTATTTCTAAAACAATAAAACCAGGAACTATTATAACATAAAATCAAAAATGATCTTAAAATAATACTTATTTAAAGTGAAAAACATAGCATTAGCACGGACCAAAAGACTTTGATATTTAGGAGTCAACCGCACTCAGAATAAATGTGTAATAAAAATAGATGTGGTGAGGTTTCCTAATGAACCACAGAATGATTCCACCATATTTCGGTCAAGTGGGAAATGTGCCTTTTAGGAAAATGCTGCTGAAATTCATAGCTCACATAATCTGTGAATATTAGGATTTAGCATTTAGCAAGACAGACAGAAGAGGAGAAATCGAAAGTATGACATGTTTTTAACACCAATGCTAGAAAGCAGAGAACACAGACAAGCGCATGCTTTGCAGAATCATGCTCATCTGTGCTTGAGCACACTTGCGATGTTGTCATTAAATTCAGCTAAAACACTAGTGCAGCAACAAACCTGTTAAAGCATTTAAGCATTGTGGAAATGCGCTGGCTCAAAGCGGGTGTCAATGCATGCCTCACGCGGCCCACTGTCTAAACGCTTTCCAGACTCATGGGATTAAAGTTTACGAGGTCTGTAATTCCCTATAAGCTCCAAACATGTCATATTTGGCCTAATGCAGGAGTGTCATTCAGGGAATATTATGATGTCAGAACACCTCAAGCGATTGAGAAAACAGGTTTGGTTCAGAGAGTTGGTGAGAGTACGTGTTAGTTGTTCTGTGAGGTCGTGCTTTTAACTTTAAGACCAGAAACGTTCTACACAAGCATAGAACCGCAGCTGTCAATGCTTTCTTAGTGTATATTCTTGAGTACAATACGATATGCTTACGATATGCTTACATAACGTACATCCTTGAAGAGTACAATACAAGAATTTAAGGACAGTTTCCAGAGACACACTAGCTTAACCCACCCAACACATAAATAGGAACTGAGGGGTTTTTGAGTCTCTTCTGTAAATCTTTAACCACTTTCACCCCTCTTTCTTCTCATTTTGTGAGTCATTTTGTGATGAATGCTTTTGGCTGACCGCAGGGACTGGCAGCTGTCTGGCAGCCCAGTTTGTGGCTTTCAGTGATGGTGGCAGGGGTCCATAGAGCTCCCCTGCCAGCTATTAACAGGGGTATCATTTCAGAGATGGGGGGGGTAAATCTAATAATATCACAACATGGGGTGAGAGTGAGAGTAATGAAAAGAAACTTGACACATGGAGGTCAGAATACATGGATGCTCAACTCTTCTCTGTCCATTATATTCAGATGAGCAACCAGCTAATGAAGCTTATTTTCCAGTTCTGGTTGAAAAGAGTCGAGTTTACAAAGACTTTTTCCATCGTGATGTCACTCACAGAGGCTGAGAATGTTTAAATAAATGACTGCATTGAGTTAAAATGCACAGAATGTTAAAAGTTAAAGTTAAAAGAATCAGTTAAAAGATTAAAAGTTCAGTTAAATCATTTCTTTGTTTTTTTAGTCACTTGCAACTGTCACACTGGGAATCATTTTTAGATTTGTTTTCAAGAATTATTCACATTTATCTACATGACAATCTGTAATTTTAACAAAGGATGCATGACTATCTAAAGACAATTAGTAACAATTGAAATGCAGTATTAGATCTGTTCTGTAATTCTGTCGTGTGAACTATAAAATGGACTCACGTTGGTTCTTCCAAGGCCACTTTTGTTTCCTCCAGCCCTTGCGCCTGTTTCAACCAGGGCAGCTTGGCTTCTACAGGTTGGTTCTCTATGAAAGCAACAAACAAACAGTACTGTATTAATCTACATGGGTTAATTCACTCCAAAA
>JAZGTK010003332.1:0-27759 GCA_036877625.1 Ambastaia sidthimunki | reverse complement strand
AACACAGCTTGAGCAAAATGAATCAAACACTTCAGGGAGTAAAGGTATTTTCAGAAAAGCAAGCCACTGTTGTTGAGTTTACATAGACTCCTGTGTGAGAAGTCTGGGTGCATGTGGAGCCAAAATAGAGAGGAAATTGTGAGAAGAGAGCAAGACTGAGGAGAACAGATTGGAGAAAAGAGGGACAGAAGGGAGATTATATGCCTCTGACCTGCAGGGAACGTTTGGGAAATAGTTTCGGAGAAAATTTGTTTAAAGTGTAATGTCAGACAGCTGGTGGACACACTCCTGTCTCTGTGTAGAGGAAGAGTGTGTGTGTGAGTGTGTGTGTTGGCCACTCTAAGATCTGAGGGAAGACTGCAAGATGTTGTGCTGTAAGTAATGGATGGTGCAGGTGTTAAAAATGTGTTTAGCTTAACATCACTATGACCTGTAGATCAAAAACAAGCGTACACTAGCTCAACTACACTCATCTGTTCAAGCACAAAATTACTTCCATTACATTAATAAAGTCAACATGAATGCATAGAGAGGGAGACACTATTCAGTGGTTCACATGGAGAGGTTTAACCACAGGAGTAAAACACTGGCCTTGGGGCTTTGAAGATGTGCTTTGGGTGTCTACAGAGACCACAAACAGAACTGACAGGAACCGTTCACCAGTTCAGACATGTAGCCTTCTTCAATAAGTCTTAAAGCTGAATTGTAGACAAAAGAAGGATTTTAGGTTGTGTTCAAAAATGTCTGAGTTCGTGTCAAAAGCTCTCGCCCAGACAAACACCTTTAATGAATGTCTGCCCCAAGACACTGGGTGTTAACCCAAGTTGTCTGGCTAATCAAAACAAGAATTTCCACAAGCACACACACATGCGTGCACATATTGTTTTAATGCGGAGCAATTACACGCTTGTTCTTACTAATACAGTACGTAAACCCACAGACACACGCACTTCTGGAGATAGAGAAATCACAAAACATGCAAGAAATCAGGTTCCGAATTCAAGATCTCTAACAATTCTTTTAATTACGTTTCAAGTAGCCCCCACAATAATTGTTCTTAACTACATCTTTATCATAACACACAATTTATGGTTCCTGTTTATTATGTTGTTTTAAAGAAAAAACTTCTGAATGTGAATATCTGCTATACTTATAATTCATATAAAGTCAGTCAGTAATTATACTGAGTTAAATATAAGTCCTACAAGACCTCAACGTTGCCCAAACCAGTAACTCTAACCCAATAAACCGCAGGGATGCCAGTCTCTCCCTCCCCTATCATTCACGGTCAGGCGGCCCAGCCTGGATGTCAATCTGCAGAAGTTCAGCTGCTCTCATTTCCTGCTCATCATTCACTCATTCTTGCTCCATGAATCCACCCGTGCCTTGAGACTTTACACCCTCTTTGAGCACTGATTTCCACTTGGCATGTACAAATAAAACCTCTGCGGGCTGATTCAATTAGTCGGCTGTGAGTATCAATTTTCATTAGCGCAGACCTGAAATGATCTGCCAGCAATGGTATTCACTGAAAACAAGACATTTAACCTCAGATTAATGTGTGTGCACATCTTCCTCATCACAATCAAACTAAATCTTTACTCCCTTTTAATTAGTTTCAATATCAGCAGCCTCTTTAAATCAGAATAATGAGACAGCCTCAGGGTCATTTCTGTTATGCAGTAACTTTTGAACTCGGTAACTTAAAATTCAACACAGGCATATTTTTAAGGACATCTCTTTATAAAATGATACACCAGCTTTTTAAAAATGTGCTCTGTTCAATCTTTCGCCCCTGAACGTTACTTAAAACGTGGTTATTTTCAAAATGGGAAGAAAATAAACAGCATAGAATTATTTTAACAGCATGAAAAACAGCTAAAATTGAAACTTTGCTCAGAGAGAGATTAAGTTACATCACATGATGGTTTTACAGGCACAATATCTGCTCAAACTAAAGTAGTGAAATTATTTAAAATTCCCTTTTTTCTTTAATGTCATGGTCAACTCATTGTAAAATGAACGTTTCACCTAAATGTAAAATGAAGGCAATGAACTAATATGAATTCCATCTTTAAAAACAGTGAGGAATATTTGATCCAGCATATTAAGACATAAAGAGGACATAAGCCACACTGAAGCCCTCCTGCTTTCTCTGTCATACTGGCAGCTGTGTAGAGGAACTGAGCTCACAGTGGCAGTAGGTCAAAGTCACAGCTTGTGACACAGAGGAAACGAGGGTGAGAAACAGGGATCGGCACTTCCTGCTTTGCCAGTGACAGACACCGTTGGGCTTTGGCCTCCTCCCGCTGGTACTTACTGTCTGTTGTCCCGTCTGTGGCCTGAGTGGGCGGGGCTATGATGGACAGATAGGCATGTTAGTATAGAATGAGGGGGTACATTAAGGATATGTAAGGAGTAATTAATGGTCAGGGATTTTTTTTAAGTTCAAAATATTCTGTTGGCCTTCAATACAGATCATGCAATTTTGTTTTCTAAACTGCCTGCAAACAATCCAAATAATTCTTTCAATCTAGATGAGAACGATTTAATTGGAAGGCCTCCACAATAACCTACATCTTTTCAAGGCAAAATGGTTCTGTATTGGCAAGGGTTTGTAATGCACATTACATTATTTATTTCAAATGCTGTTTTCATTCTCTTAGCCCAAGGCAAGCTGTCATTGGACAGGATATTGCTGTGGAATGATCTCAGCATTGAAACTTCGTCGTAGAGTCAACTGCACTAATAACTCGGCAAGATAAGAACATTCTTACACGCCCCCCTCTTTTCCTCTCCTTGGAATATGCCTTTTTATTACTGTATTCTTCCGTCCACAAAGATTGGCATCAATGAGAGCAAAAAACACAGTATATTCAGGGTTTGTTCGCAATGCCTGTGGTCTGACCAAACTGCTGTATGCTTCTCTCTTATCAGAAATCTGCACTCTAGATGAAAACTGCTCTCCTCAGGACCCCACAGGCCGTCCATGCTGCTGCCTGCCAGTTAAACACATTCAAACACCTATCAGACCCCAGTTTGAGTGCCAAACCTGTAACCAGACCTGTGGGTTGAGTGTGATAACCAACTCTGTGTGTTTTACTCTCTTAAAATAATAATATTGAAAACCCATTGATCCCACAGGTATAACTCAAGAGTTTATTTATGTAAGACATTGGAGCACTGTTGAGAGAAACACTGATAAATTAATCAGTCCACAGCAATATCCTGTTCAAAAACAGCTTGCCTCAGGCTCAGAGAGTAAAAACACTATTTGAAATAAATAATGTAACATGAATTCCAAATCATGGCCACAGAACTATTTTACCTTGAAAAGATGTACAAGACTCACAAACAATTTTTTTTAGATAATCAAACGACTTCTTAAATGCGGTTTTCTTGTTTTAAGCATCAATCTAATCAAGAAACGTAATCAAATGTAAAGAAAAAACTATAATAAAAATACCTAATAGGTTTTTCAAAGCCTTCTAAACCCAGCCTAAGAAGGCCTTAGCAAGTTTAGGATGGCCAAAACCTTTCTTCATAAGACTAGTTAAGGCACATAGTCAAAAAAATAAATAGAAAGACAAAACATTGGTTAAGAATGGTTTTGCTTAATAAAGCTGGTTAATAATGCACACATTGATATAAACACAGATGACTGTGCCCTGCATATTCAAGTTTGTAGATGGTTAAGAATACACAGCACGGTTCTGCATGTGTGTGTGGGTTCCACATTCCTCATCTGTATCAGTTAGACTTGTAGCTGTATCCTGTGAGCGGCTCTAATGGCAGAAGTGGGGAAAACTGTTCGGCGATAAACTGTCTGTCCGTGGTTAAGTAAACTCAACAGGTCACGAGGGAATAGTACTAGAGATGACCCTTCTCATTCTGTCTGAACTATTTCAAACTTTAATGGCATTTTCTGGTTAATGTGTCTGACTATATGTGGATGTAAACAGCACTGGAAGTGGATGTGTACAGTATGTGTGTTTGGACGCATGTGTGTATGCGTCCTCACAGCTGTGCTTTGATTGGCTCGTCTCCTACACAGTATTTTTACAACGCGAGAATGGCCAAACTCAATACGGTAATGGACAGTTAGCCAAATGGCTTGTACTGAGCTTTAGACCCTCAGTTCCTCATTTAGCAATATAATGAATGGAGTTTGTCCACATTTACTGCAAATTACAGAGTAAAATGTTGTTATTTAACACTATGGTCACCAATTATTACCTCAAGAACATGCTACATTTATAATAATGCTGTCAAATCTTGCTTGACCCTCTGTTATTGTGATTTTACCGTGTTCACACTTCATTTGATGCCTGTTATGTAAATTACAGCACCAGGCAAAGCTAGTGTGTGACAGTCTTGCGTTTTAAAGCTTTTATACCAACAGAGCAAGAACAAACAGTTGAAGAGAAAGTCTTAAAGCCATGTTCTCCAAGACGCGGTCATCCATGTTACTACAGGAGAAAACATGTAGACTGGCACCGGTGAGTTTTTCTTTACAAAACTAAGCAGAAACTTTCTGTCAGCAAGCTCTTAAGTACCTGATCTGATTACTGCTAATGGTACAGAGCACTGGCCTCAGCGAATTTAATCTCTTCTGCTGAGCTGTGGAACCATCAAACTCAACCTAGTGCAGCAAAAATGTATAATCAGTAAAACAGTCCTACTAATACATTATGATCATACTAACAGCTACTAAAGTTAATTAACAACAATATGGGTTGAGATTCAACCTTTCAATATGTTAATTAAAGGTTAGAACACAAAACCTTTGAAAAAGAAAACTGATAAACAGACAGATTGACTGAACAGACTAAAGACGTTTTTTAACTTCCCTTCATAAACTCTGCATGATAGGAATTGGGCTAATTTGAGCAGGACCATAAAAATAATTCTATCAATTATTATGGATAATAATAATTGCATAATTTCATAAGCGCTTTGCTGAAGTACTCAGAGAGGATGCAGTCATTTGGAAAGTAAACTTTAAATGGAAAAACAATTAGGAACAATTCAAAGTCATTAGCAGCGTGGGAGCAGACCCTGTGTGTGTCTGTGTGTGTGTCTTAGGAGTTTATTACTTGAGACTAAAAGGTGCATATTAACACTCGTAAGGGTTTGGAAACTGGTGCATTACGGCTGTTGCAGGCAAGACCTGCTTGTGTAAGGAACTGACTGTTGCTATGGCCATAAAACACCTTCACCCTTTTCAAACAGGAAACAGTACGTACCTTGATGCAGGCAGCACATTTCCAGGGTCTTTCTTAAACACAATTGCACAAAATTTGGCTGTATAATAGCAATCCTAGACAGAGTGAATTTCAGGATTTACGTGCCAAGCAGATCCTGTGGTTTTAAATGGTGCCACATTTTGTCTCGTTAAAGTCACAGTGCGTGTATTGCCAGCGCTCAGGTACAAACAGGTACCCTTGTGATCAGTCTCGTTACAGAAAGATATTGCTGCCATTAAAGTTTGCTCCACACGTGTCTGGCTCTAATCACCACACACGACCTCTTAGTTGACATCATGCCTGCTAAGCTTCTGAATTTACTGCTGTGTTCTGCTGACTGACTGATTGACAGGCTGAAAAATGCAGCATGCGGTTCGTTCTTTGTGCAGGTAAGTGCAATGCAAACAAAATAAACAACATCTTTACTTTAATGTCTAATCACTTTACATAAAGGTTAACAGGAATGTCTGTTATAGACTAATCACTTAAAGTCAACTGATTCAAATGCAGATGCATTTTTTCATGTATTAAAATTTTCTCAATATTCCACCCCATTATTGGAGTCCCAGTAACAAAGATCAGATTAGCTTGGCATCTTGATTCTCTCAAAAAAATTCTGAACCTATTCTATAACGCATTCTATAAAATAAAATGCTATTCTATAACGCTATTCTATAATGCTATTCTGAACCTATTCTATAACGCATTCTATAAAATAAAATGCTATTCTATAACGCATTTTATAAAATTCTAAATCAATTTTGTGTTCAGTTCAAATCAAGGCTAAAGACGTGCAGGAAACAGAAAATAAACATTCACAGACAAACATATCCTAGGAAAACCGCTTTGTTTGAACATAGATGGACATACTGCGACCTGCACCATCAAGTTTGAAAATGACAGTATCAGGGGAGTCAAAATCTGACAGGAAGTCAAATTTCGGTACAACACAAGCATTGAATTGAACTTTTACAAATAGATTCAGAATCATTAAAGAAAGAAAAGCAATCCATTACAGAACAGACTTTTTCCTCACACCCCTATATGACACGCTGTTTCACTGACATTAATTGCAAAGTGTTGCCCATTACACCCAAATGTGTAAAACCTGATATCCAATTATCATTAATGGCCTGTTTTCTCTCCCAACTCTTTTCATTTTATCCATGTTTCTAACCCCTGCGCTGGGGCATCACCTCTCTGACCCGCTGCTACTAATGCCATAGCTGGCAGGAAAACACATAAATTGTCTTAGTTTGCGTAGTTATGTGTCACACATTGGAGGAAAGTATATGAAAGATCCACAACAGCCCTGTGTATCCACCTAATTAAAAAAGTGAAACTTTATTAACACAGCACAGCCAGAAGCACCCTGGGAAGGAAAGGCCAACCGGTCACACATCTACCCAACACCAATAACAGCACCTACAGTCCCACAGTAAATCTCCATGGACCAATCAGAGCACAGCAAACAACATTTCCTATGCCCAGAAAGGGATTTGTGACTTTCTCTGCCCAGAAAACAGTCTACATTCACTTTGTAATCGTTTGTCCGACTCAGGTGCAAGCTGTTGAGAGTTCTTTTGCTGTATTGTGATAATAACTATTAAGACTATTTGTTAAGACTTTTATATTAAATATTATATTAATATTATATTTATATTATATTAAATAAAAAAGGTACAAAGTCTTTAATATAACTTCAACATGCCAATTCAGTAGGAAATACATCAGCACAGGAAAAGTGTCTTTAAAGCTGCATAGCTGGTCACGGGATTAACAACCCATCCCAAAAAGCCTGTCGCTGTCCCAACTAAAACATTACAGAGTACTCATTAAAATGATCCAAACAGGTAATGATTCCTGGATGTGATTCCCAGGAACTGCATGCACTGATAAAACAGACAGCTTGAATGCACTGCTAGTCACTGCGATAAAAGCATGACAAATGAATAAATGTAAACAGTAAATCTCAATTAAAACTTCATGAATTTCATGTCCTCACAGCCACTTCCTGTCCTTCTGTTTTTAAGTTATTGTGTCCTCCAGGCTCTTCATGCTAATGTCCAGTGTGTAAGAAAGAGGTTAAAGACAGAGGTCAAAGGTCACAGGAAGCCCTAGAGTGCTTCATTAAGAGGGTCAGTGTGGGTTAGACTCAATGCACCTGTGAGCACGAGGAGAGAGTTCAGAGAAGACACACTGCTCTGCTCAAACACACACACACACACTCACACACACACACTCATCAGTCCACAGCATCCTGAGGCTGTTTCCTACAACACACCAATCATCAAATGTATTTCTTTGTTTATAAATGTTTGTATGTATGAAGCTTGCAGTTATAACAAAAAGGACTCTTGCAGTCTGAGTTCCACAAAACAATAGTTTTATTCTTTAGAAATTAAGAATTAAACATTTTTAAATGTAACTGAAGACTATAATGTAACATCATAAACGTTTGAAATGCCCAAAACAAAACATATAGCTGTTGCAACATGACAAAACATGTACAGGATTTTTGTAAAGCAGCACAGATGAACTAAGTATTTAAAAACATTCCAAAAAGATCTTTTGTACGAAAGATTTAACAATGTCATAACACTAAATATTACTTAATATCTGAGACTCTTAAATGCATCGTATTTTACATTAAACAGTTTAGTTTTTGATGCTTTATAACTGTTTATGTTCAGGTTTAAATTAGATTTTGTAATTAGATTAGGAGAGTGGTCTCAGATTTTTGGACCTCACTGTACATTTATTTCTCTCTTTATCCAACCAAGCAGAACCTCTTGAAACCCATCAGAGCAGGACATGAGACCCAGTGACCCAGAGTGAAATTAATATAGTAATCCGTTAAGAGAGCCCTTTAATGGCATGACCTCTCGTTGCCATGGGTTACCCCAGAGCATTCACCAGTTACCCTTCAGGCAGCATCTGACAGGTCAACATTCTAATTGGTCAATATTTCTTCCGCGCCAAGTTAAATCCACCATCAGCTGCCCGGGGCTGTACAGAGGCCACTGTCACTCTCAGTTCATCACAGCTGTACACAGCTCATCTTACACAGTCTATGTTCTCAAAGGACCACCATCACACTACAAAGGAAAGGATGAGAAAGATGTGAGCGAATAAAGTAGATAGTGAGATAAAGCGAATGGTGAATGAGCCTTTTATAAGATAACTCACAGAGCAGAGCATGATGATAGCAACAGCAGTGTCACGGGTACGATTCCCAGAGAATGTACGTATTGACGAAACGCAACAAACTGTCAAAAGCATAAACAATAACTCAAGGGTAAATTGTCCAAAAAAATTATCAAAATACGTAAGCTACATGAAGATAGCACTACTGCCTGACCGTGAGTTCTGATAATGAAGTGAAAACATTTACATTTATTCATTTGGCAGACGCTTTTATCCAAAGCGACTTACAGTGAATTCAAGTTATACATTTTTATCAGTACTTGTGTTGCCTGGGATCGAACCCACAACCTTTGCGCTGCTAACACAATGCTCTACCAGTTGAGCTGCAGGAACACAATAAAAATGAAATACGATGAAAGACAGGAAGTTCACCAAACAAAACCGGAGGATTAATGACATTACATGAACTATTTCTTTAACAATCTGTATAAGTTTGTGAGATTATATATGATCATATAATCATATTGTGTATCTATAACCTAACATCTGCACTTCTGTTTGCAGTGACCGGCCGGCATACATCACTGCAGCACAGGGACACCACACACCCAATCATCTGTCTCCCTCGTGGGAAAGCCGTCTGCCTACAACCCCCAGCAGACATCAGAGGAAAATACTGTCACGTTCCAAATGCTTCCAGTTGAACTACACATCCGGCAGGCCAGTACCGTTTCACTGGAGAACCGTTCTACTGCTCCTGAAGGTTCTATAATCAATCATATTTAGATGATCTGTTCTTTTGCATCTGAGTAGCTTCCTGTGAGCACTGCAGTGGTTTCTGGAAGACATTACAATGATCATGCATATTCAGAGAAGTGTGAGTGATACGTCACACCTGTCTGATGGACAAAACAACGGTTTCATGCTGATGTGTGACTGATTTCTACTGTTGTGACTCATGAGTAAAACAAAACAGTATGTGTTAGGATGTATAAAGCACTACACAAGACTAGAATCAGCAAACATATGTTCAACAACAGCCAATCAGGTGAGTCTGGAACATGTCTGGAATCTATTTGACCCCAAAATCTAAGAAAAAAACATTTTCCATACCAGAATATCTTGATCAAAATTTTTTAAAACAATTAAGAAAAAAGGTTAAATGAAAAAGTTTTCATTAAATGTTTGAGGAAAATGTGCCAAATTGTTATAAAAACAATGTTGCAATGCAAAAAAAAAACGTTATATATTGGAAAACACTTCTAGCTCACTGTATTTCACTCACATGATCATAATAAAACAAACATGTGAAGCAGGAGCAGAACAGCGAAGAGAAGCTTGTGTTCACCTATAACACAGCTGAACATCTGTGATGCTCTTTCATCTAAACCCTGAAACCTTTGTTTAAAATCCTGCCACACAGCAGACAGAAGCCAACTGCCAACCACTCAGAGAGAGAGAGAGAGACACAGAGAGAGAGAGAGAGAGAGAGAGAGAGACACACACAGAGAGAGAGAGAGGGCACTCTGGGCTTTTGAAGTGTTGATGTAGTTTCTACAGCTCTGTTGGTCTCAGACTGCCGACTGAATAGTTAGACAGATAAATACACCTTTCAAGGTCTTGTTCACCATACAGGAAGTGACTGAATACTTTCCACTGAACAGGCCTGTTTTATTCAATTTTATGCTTTTACTTTTTGATGTCCAGGTGGCAACATTTCAGTCCTCTGAATGGCTAAACGTTATGGCTAACAAGATTTAGCATGTCTTGTGTCTAGAGACGTAGCCCAAATATTCAAATCGTCTACAATATAAAAATGTAGACGATTGAGGATTTATCATTCAGAAACTTATACCAAGTGCTTTTAATTACAAAACAAATGTTGATAACTACCAAAAATCTGCCAATTTAAGCATAACAGAGTAAGATTTCATATGTAAATGATTCATATGTAAAGGCATTTATTACTCACTAATCTGAAAATCTAAATGTATTAACTACTATAGACACTCACTATATTCCAGGAATGTAACTTTAAATGACGCACAAGAACAAAAGAGAACCAATGATCTACTATACAGAACGGTTCACCTGTGGTCAGGAGGAAACTGAGATAAACTGGAGAACGTCAGACAGCTTGTGTTAGCTACTGCTTTTCTGTGACACAGTGATGCATTATGGGTGTGTTCGTATGGTCATACTGATAACACACCACCAATGATATGTAAGGAGATGCTAACAAGGTCACAGAGTCATTGTCAGTCTGTTTCCTGTCTAATGTTGTTCTCTTACCCTTTGTCCAACATACACACATGTTGAGTGAGTGTTGTAATGTTTCTCTTCTCATAGTTTGTCCTGTTGGATGGTACGGTTCATTTAGACACGTCAGAGCTCCAGAGGTCATGCTGATTGGACGCAAACTATCGCCAGGCTAAACACCGTATATTTGCTCTTGTTCTTTCTCTACCTCACTTTCACACACAGAATAACACTATCAGTACAAAAACATGTCCCGTTTCAGTGTGACACAAGGTAAAAAGACGCTTTCCAGTTTAGCTCAGTGTTTTCACACGCGAGCGCTGACATAATGATAAAATGTTGATGACGGAAGACAAACACGGACACATCTTTCATAAATAAATTCAAGTGTAGCATGAACAGACATACTTTGTCTGCCAGTTTCTGAATGTTTAGGGCAGAGATACAAGAGCGGACCTTCTCAGAGCGCTGGACCACATCTGAGATACAACAGTCTCAGCTTTCCTCTCACCTTCACCCCAGCCAAACCAAATCTTTCAGAAGAGCATCATTACTAAACAGGCCTACACGCTACAGTCTCCTAGAAACCAGGCCTACACAACTAGTTATGAGCGGAGCTATGAGCTGAGCGTGAGACATGCATGTTTGCAGTAACCTCTCCAATACTCTATTCATTTTATAAAACTAAAAACTTTAAGTGGTGCAACACTATCAGCATTATAACCTAGTGTTGTGGCTGGTTGCCAGGGTGTTGCTATGCAGCTGCTAATATGCACATACGGTATGTGACAAGCTATGTGCTACAAAAGAAATCATGAAATCTGAGTCGCAAATAATAGCCCACAATTTCTAATAACCACTTACTCAATAAACAGTTTGGAGCTGACGGTTCTCGTTAAGCTTTGACCAATCTCATTTACGCTCTATTAAACGAGTAACTGAATAAAGCCGTTTCAACCTTAGTGCCGACCCCTCACTGCAGATTTCTATCCCACAATATCCAGCAGAACTCTTTAAAGTTTACAGCCGCGCTCAGCTCATTACGATAAAAGACAAAAGGTTTTTTTAAGGGGCTGATAAAAACCGCAGATGTGTGCGCGAGCGGGTGGGTAAAAGCGACTGGCTTTGGCATTAGGCCTATGAAAAGCAAAAAGCCTTTGACAGTAAAGCAGCAGGTTTCCACCGGTGATACAGTAACACCATGATTACTCAAACACGCTCTCGCCAAACCATCTCCACAGCTCAGACATCCACATCAGAACATCATCACAGTAAATATTCCTGTATCATCAACATCATTTAATCAGGGAATGATCAACTAACACCACGTCCAGAGGCTGTGACAAATGATACATAATAAAACAACAGCTTTATGTTTTTGTACCTACAGAGATTTAATCAGAAACTCATAATGTAGAAATTGAGTTCTATGGCGAGCTACACCTAAATATTCCTCATCGTGAAGGTTTTTGCATTTAGATCCTTAATGACAATCTGCACTCACGCCAATATAAACTCCCAGATTCTTCAAAGGATAAGAGGTCGTTTTTAGCAGCCATTGACCCATCAAAAGCAGCAAAATCCAGAGAACTGGGTTACACTGGCTCTGTGTTTCTTCTTATTAAGCAGAAACAGGTGTGCTTGGAAAGAAGAAAGGCAATAATTACGTTTTGTACGTTACTGTTTTAATACAAGCATGACCTGAAAATAATTTGGCCAAAACAAAGAGGAAAGAAAGAGAGAGACGGTCTGAGTTTAGACTGCACATTTTTACTCATGGGTTTTAAAAGTGTTTTTTCCATTTGCAGAAGACTGAACAAACCTTTAGTTATTATCTGTGAGAGCTGAATGTATCTGCTGGAAAAACTGCCTTTTTAAATGTCCCATGCTTGTGTTCATTTCTGTGGTGCTACTGGGTTTGTGCAGTACTGGTTTCCTCTGAAGAGTATTAAGTGACCACTCAAGAGTGTCATTGCATTAGACGAAATGCATTAGAATTGCACTGTATATTGCATAGATTGAATTGTGATGAATTGCAGATTAGAATTGCATAGAATTGCACAACTATTTGTATCTTCTGATGTCACCTCTTACAAAGACTTTCTGGTTTTGTCTGGTAACACAGAAACATGCATTTTCTGCTCAATTGTTTTTTTGCGATATGCATTGTGAAAAGCACTATACAAATAAACACAAACTGAATTACTTATAAACTAGAACTATAAACTCAGAACTAACTTTCTTTCTTTAAGCTTTACGCTAAACGGTCTCTGGGTTATTTATAGTGTATATATGAAGCTACATTTCATAAGTTCACACGAGTCCTAGAAGAGTAACCACAGCTGTGATTTATTACTTTAACTACAGACATAATTCACAAAAAGTGTTTGAACACCATATCTGTTGTTTTATCATTTAAACCCTAACAAACATCTTTATATGAAAGAGGTGCTTGTGCCGTCTTCCTTTGCAATAAATTCCCCTTGGTTTGAAACTTCGTTATCTAATGCAGTAACTTTCATACATATGACATTTTTTACTGGCTTAATTATCTAAATATTTTCTGGGGCCATAATAGATGTCAAACAGAAAATGTCATTCAGCAAATGAGCATATTGAGTTATGCTGTAAAATTAAACCATTATATGTATGAGACAGTGGATCTAAACTGTAAATTGTGTATATTGTAAGACAATCCATAAGCGTGTGTGTGTGTGTGTGTGTGTGTGTGTGTGTGTGTGTGTGTGTGTAAACACTGTCAGCTGTCTCTAGAGAGCACAGAGAGCGCTTCAGCAACCAATCTGACACCTTCATCAGCATCCTCATCAGACCTGTGAACTGAAACTAATGACCATAACAGACCTGAGGGTTAAAGGTCAGAAACAGCACTGACTGTATTCCACATTTATGCATCTGACAAACACTTTTACTCAAGATGCATTCAAGGTATACAATTTATCAGCATTACATGGCTTCAGTGGGAATCTAACCCACAAACTTTGCTACTGCTGAGCTACTGGAACACTTTATGTGTTATTATATTAACACTTCCTGATTATGACACCAAACATGATGCAATCAACATACTACTTGTTTTTCCCTTATACATTACTTAGATGTTCTGAATACAGTTTGGGGCACCATCAGATTTGACAAATCGTGCACTATACAGAGAAGCGCACTGTGCTGAGGACAATATCCCACAATGCAATTTACCTGATTTCTTTTTTTTCTGTGATAAATGCACAAAAGCAAGCCAGAATCTATTGTTGACATAACATTTTTACACAAAAAAAATCAATTTTAAATGCTACATGCCAACATTTTTCCCCAAGATAAAGGTGCACATTTCAAAATAAACAAGCACATACACATTTAACAAACCACCGTTTAAAATGTGCTATAATGCACACTGAAAAAATGAGGTTGGCAGTGCTTAATGTATATTGTACAGTATGCAGTAAAGCCTACGCTAGCTTTCTGTTTTGAACAGATCACAAATCATTTGAGGATTTCAAATACGAAAGTGCTTACAAATCTCTCAAAGCATCAGTGAGTTGGGTGAAAAGAGGGCAGGTGTGTGTGTGTGTGTGTGTGTGTCACAGGACCACAGGAAGCCCTCAGTCAGAGAGAGACTATTCTCAGAGTCTTTAAACCCACGCATGAGAGCAGTTTGAGCTCTGCTAGTGAAGGGGAAGAGATATGACTGGAATATTAATTCCACATCAGAGACAGACAGACCGTACAAACCTCATTCTGTATGTCTTTAAAGATAAACCAAATCCTACAGTAACTCTGCACCCATAAAAAAGTTCTCATCGAGACAGACTCTACAGTTTAACTTGATAATACTAGATACATTTAAACCAGATTGATCATATCTGGTTATTAATTCACAAATTAGTTGAGCAGATAACAGAAGTGCTGATAACATGAGTTAACAGTACAGCACTGAGACTGTGTCGTGCTCCTGAAGTTACTACACACTGCCCTCTTGTGGCTTCTTACATCATCTAATATTAGTCGAAAAATATTATTTACTCCCCATTGTGTTGCTCTAAACCCAAAGTCGTGAAGCTGAACGTACAGACTTTTCAATGCAAGTCAATGTTAACAAAAATGTTTACATTTTATGTTTGATTGCAAATATCAATCAATATCTGATTTTGAATTTTCACTGTGCTGACTGTGTTACTGTCTCCGTGGATCTGTGCAGAAACCATAAAGCTCTATGTTTAAACATCTTAGAATTAAATTTGTTAATAGAATAGAATAAGAACAGAATTAGAATAGAATTGGTTTGTTAAAACATTAAATGCTCTATTGTTCGTGACCACTAAGCGTCGCTGTTGCTCATTGTGTAACAGAACATGAATTTGGCTTTGACTAAGTTCAACTCTTACACAAACAGCTCTTCAGCAATTATACTGATGTGCCTGTAAAGAGAATTATAAGATTAGTGTTCTTCATGAGCCTTTACCAACGAAAACAATCAAACCAATTTCTTATTGCAGTATATTTCTTATCCTTTCCAAAATCTGAGAATTTCTGTTATAAAAATTAAAGTTCAGAAGACTGACCTTAAACTAAATACAGTAATATAAATTAAACCTAATCTCTCTAAAACCTAATCACAGATTTAGAAATCATGACTAACTGTAGCTCAGCTGGTAAAGCAGATGGTGTGAAAGGTTGTAGGTTCAAACACCCAGTCAGCACATGAACTGGCAAAACATAACCTGTACTGTAAGCCGTCAAAAACATCGGCCAGTAATGTAATACAACAAATCAGCAAAAAGACCTGACAGCCTTTGTTTTGTCAGAGACTGAGTCTGTCACAGATGGAGTATAAAAACACTGCAGATAACTGAGATCTATGTTAAATCATTTGAGCTACAATCAGAAAGGTTGAGAAACAAATAATTCAAACCAGCCTTGAGTTATTTAAAAAAATCAAATCCAAGAAATTGAATCTCCAAAACAATGACACAGAACAGGATCACAACGCTGCATGAAGACGTGTTATAAAAACCAACAATTCTATCTGCAGTGGGACGATTTGTTTTGCCTCTGGGTGTTCTCCTGAAAGGTCCCATCTCAGCTGGGACACAGATCTGTGAGGTGGAACATTACAGGAGGACTGAAGCTGTCTGCTGAGCAATGAGCTGTATAATACAGGAAACCCAGAGGTCTTGAGAAGGTGAAAAGTAATGGCTACTTTTCCAAACTCATCCACACGTTTACACTAGTGGCAGGGCAACACGTGGTCCATCTTTACACACATATTCACATTAATCTTACAGTTTTTATTTTAATGTTTGTATATTTTACAGCTCTTCTCTACAGCTGACAATTAACCACACAACATTCAGAACTTTAACATGGCAAAAAGTTATTTCTAAAGTATAAAGACAGAAACGTAAACACAATAACAAAACACTTCAGACTAGTGTCCAAACACACAAAGCACACATATGCATTTGCACAAATCGTTTAGCATACAAACAACCACTCAGTGTCATTTCCAGAACAACATACTGTATTCCCAGCTAACAGGTTGTAATTTAGGTTGTAAGAACGTTTCCCTAACATTTCCATTATGTAACACAAATGTTAAAAATGTCGTTTCGAATGCTCTAGGAATGTTTTACAGACACTGTATTAACGTCATTGCTTGGTTATTATTTAAACATTTTTGAATTGTGTAACATTTTAAAACATCCCACCATCAACATAGAAATAATGCTTTTGATATAAATATTTAACATTAAAAAACATTAAAAGGTTACTGCATTACAGAACTTTGAGAGAACGTTTCCTGTTAGCTGGGTTCTGACGGCATCATGATGATGGTCTTACAGTATGTGTCCAACAGTGCTTGTTCTAAGATCTCAATTCAATGTGACACTGTACAAGATAAACAAAACATCTCTTAGTCAGCTGCCAACCAGAGACATTCAACATTTAAAGTATCATATGAGTGGCAGCAAATATCAGAATATGCCTGAAGATAATAAGCCAACCAGGATATCTGATAACTTCAATAACTTGTTTAAATTTCTTTACTTATGAAGCTTTAAAGCTGTTAACTACATGCAATGACCAACAAACTCATAAATGTTTGTGAAGCTACATGCGCCATTAATTCTAATGATATGAAATGATGTTCCTGGAGACAAACGCTAGCAGCTCTATAACGCATTAAATCGGCACTTTTCAAACTTTTGTTGAACAGATTTGGCTCTTTCCTCTCTGAGCGACTCTGCTGTGGATCATTGGCCCGCTGGATGATCCAACTGTGCTGGAGCTTCTACGTACGGTTGGATAAGCAAACAATCTCCTCGAATTGCACACAGCGAAAATTTATGGTTCAATTTAATTGTCTGGGACTTCAGACAGAAACGCAAATCCACAACATCACAGCACCGCCAGCAAACGATGTCCTTACCGCATAATCCAGCGTTTGCTTGAGGGGAAGCGTGTCTTTCTGGCGGATTGGAGAACATTTGGCGTTAACTTCTCATACTGGTTTCCTGAACGCTTTCCCGGATAAATGTGACATTAATGTTTATCGTGTTGCATTGGAGGGATGTTGAAGTAAACAGTAATTTTCCACAGACAGAACGCGTAAAATAAACGCAATTCAAACACTATTGAAACATTAGACTAACATAAAGAAGTTAATGCAATAATCTCACTATATAGCATTTGCAAGATTATAACCATAAAATACTATGTTGACCACCTGTCGCAGATTCTACAAACTTTTCGGAGGTTTAAAAAAATTAATAACAATAGAAAATGTTGTATTTTCTCTGTTGTATTTTCTTAAGTCTGTGTTTGAGTCTAACGATCCCTTTAAACTGATTCATTTAGGCTGGTTGATTTTCTCAAAGGGCCAGTGAGTGTCAAATAACCTTGTTCATTAAATAAAGTAGATAAGACGTATAATTTGTTTATTTCTTTTCTAAGTAGTTGAGCTTTAGATAAAGTCTTTCAAAGCTTCATTCTCAAAAGCATAGAAGGACAATCAAATGTTATCAGAGCACTGAAGAACTTTATATATATATTTATATATATTGAATTGTATTATTGTGTTTTTATGTTTTGCAGTATTGTGAATTAATTCTGCCAACATTTTAATTTTCTTTTTGTCACCTGGATGGTTTTATACAACATGTTGCTTCAGAATTGCTTTATATCTCATTGCACTGAAATCTGCTCAGCTGTGCTACATTGACTTTTATGATATTCATACCTCCACTCTAATGATGTAAAGAAAATGGTGCTATCAACAAACATGGAGAACAATGCGTTTGGTTAGGACTAAGTAAACGCAAGGCAAAACTTAGAAACTTTTTTTGGTGTTACGTTGTGAGGGAATAATTCCATCTGACATTATGTATAATTTACTGTACTGTTAAACTTGTGACATTTACAGTGTTTGGCTAAGTTTAGTTTCCTCTTTAAAGGAATTGACTGAGTTGGGTTTTGTTTTTGCTGGGTTTAACTTTACTATGTGCAGACACCAGTGATGGGCTTGTGCATGTTCTGATGTCATCTGCCAGTCAGCACCAGCATGATGTCATTCTCCTCTGCTTCCAGATGAATCAGTCACATGACATTTACAGCTCAGGTGATTGGCTCCAGAACTTAGTGTCCGTGAAACAAAGATGACAGCAACCAGCTGAGCCACTGTCATCAATATAAATGAGAATTCTGGAACGCTGCACAATATATAGAACAATATATAACAGATGCTACCATATAGAAATGCATTTAGGATGAGGACCCACTCTAAACGTTCTCACCTGCTGAAAGCTTCATACTGACGAGAGCAGAATTTCTGAGGCTCTGATCTGAAGACGTTTAATCCACATCTCCTCCACCAAGTTTGGTTTTAGATGTTCACCCTGGATCACTTAGAGGGCACATCTATAATTCACTAACAGCTGAACTGGTTGAGCATCACCAGGCATTCGTTTAGTAAAATAGATGAATGTTTTTAGAGAGCTGGGACTAGTGTTCACACTTTGCTAATAACCAGAATGGGCATGTGCTAAAGTGAATTAAAAACACTGGTGGTGTGAGTCCAAATAGTGCTTCAGTGCCGAGGATCATAAGATGATGTAGTATCTACCCAGCTAAAACGGAATGTTTTCAGAATGTTGGCTGAAAGTTCTCTCAAAGTTATCAAAAATGTTCTTGTGGTAATGTTAGTGGAACAATTGTTTTCTATTGTTACAGAATTAAAAAATGTTTGAATAGTGTTCTTATAGCCAAGTAACAGGCAGTAACATTAATACATCATCTAAAAACTGAACTTTTTAAACAATCCTAAAACTTTCAAAATAACATTTTTATCATTTTTGTTATTTAATGGAAGCATTATGGACCTTACAACCTAAAATTGTTAGCTGGGTACGCAGCTGTTTCCAGCATCATTTGAATTATTGGTGTCTAAATGAATTACTGTTTTTTTAATGGAGTTTCGAGATATCAGTGATCAATTGTTTCTGATGTTCTCCTTCACCATCACCTCCACAGAAGATTCCATTTAGATTAGCGAGAGGCAGAAGAGGAGCTTCAGACTGACAAGGCCGGGCTGCTTTATCTAATGCCCGTAAAAACAGACCCACGCTGCACCAGCCGACGTTCTTCAAGAGATGTTTTCATTGTCTGCTGAAAGCCTGCAGGCCTCCAAATCAAGCGTCAGAGTCAGATGTGTATTGTTGCCTTCTGAATTGAAGCAGAACTACTGCCGAAAAATTCACTCACCTTGATTTAAATAGAATAAAACACTCTCGCTCATCTTGTACTGCCGGCGCCGATCTCCATTTTAAGTGTTTAAAGGCAACATGAAATCAAAATTGAACTATTTACTTTCCTAATGCTCTGCTGCTTTTATTGTAAACGGTTCATTGCTGTGCGCCATTCCGAAGAAAACAAAAAATGTTTGTTATTGTAATCGTTCGTCAAAATGTAATAAGTTGCTTCACCTCTGAAATGACTTTTCAGTTTGGCTGATGTCACCTAAGAAGGTCTATAATATCTGGAGAAAACATTCATATACATAATAATGCAAATCTCAAAGTGTGTGGCTTGTTTAGTAGAGGTGTGATTTTATTATTCCTCCGTTTATGTTGCTGTTAAACATTTACATTTGTTGAATAATCATTATAGTTGACTTACTGCTGTAGAGCTTTCCTCAAAGTTTCCAACTTTTACAGCTACCCGTTTGGGTAACTAGGTCACTTACATAATATACAGACTCGTCTGTAAATTGTGGGTTTAAAAAGCATCTGTGAATAATGAAAAAGTGCATTTACATTCATTTACAGTGCGTCTGGAAAAACACTTCACTCTTCACAAAATGACTCATTGTGTAATTGTGTGTTTCTGTTCTCTTTGCTCATTCTCTTCCACAGGATGATCAAAACGTCTCTTTTCATGGGGAAATACTGGAATACATTAAACAGATGTGAGCTTCAGACCACCAAAGCGCCGGACCTCCAGGTATCATTTTAACAGGTGCATCAGACGTTGTTTTGTGATAATAATGTGCTTTGGTGTGGACAGAAATAATGCAAAACCAAAACAACAGAAGCTCGTAATGCAAATATCATCACAATTGTGCTATTGAGGACACATTTAGAGTCCCACACCTGCAGAATTTTCAACCCTGTCTGTGTCGACATCGTCAGCCGGCAATGAGAGCTATTTATTTCATGGACATGAGTGGCTACTCTTCCAAACAAAGACGCTGCACATATCAGAACAACAACATTAGCGTCTGGCTACACAAGCAGAGAATCACAAGCCTCAAGGGCTTCTGTTTGAATGGAGAAAAATAGGAAACGGAGACAACAGAATTGGTTTGCAGAGGGTAAGTGTCTTTATTCATGAATGTCCAGATGAGGAACTCGCCTGTTTAGCACATCACAGACTTGTGTTGCATTATCACAGCTTTGATAAGCCAGCTAATGAATTAATGTGAGGCCACATTAAAACAGAGATGTTGCCCAGGTCAGAAATAATGTGTGGACACTGCAGAAGAGCGATACGCACACCTCAAGTGTTTGAGATTGAGTGAAATAAGTTGGAGGCTTTATAGAAAGCCCAGTAGATTATTCTAGAGCTTGACATAACTAGTAAGATGTGAATGTTATGAAATCAACAACATTAAATAACATCTTCATTTTTAGTTGTTTCGGCTTATCTGAAGGCTAGTTTTGTCTTGTTTTACATCATTCTAAGTCATTTTCATAGTTGGTACCCCTTGGAAATTTGAAGTACTGGGCCATTTATTGATAAATTCTGCCCTAAACATATTAACTCTGCCCATGTATTAAATCAAATATTTGTTTTGACATGAGTAATAACATTAAACTATGTTACTTGTTGAGTATTGGTGTGCTTTTATTTTAGATATCAGACTTTTTGCCTGGGGACAATAAAACACCAGAAAATATACATTCTGGGACCAGAATATACAGTAGAGACTTATGGCCACCTAACAACCGCTCAGAACAGCTTAGTTACCAGATTATCCTGACTATCACCCACACCATTCTTGCATGTGGTGGTGAGTTCTGCTGCAGGCCTTTAATTGTTTGGAGATGATAATGTAAGTTTTTGTTTCACTGATCAGTTTGGCTGAAGGGTGTTTTGGAGATCAAGGCAGGTCTGGACTCAAGCGACAAGTTTCTTTTGTAAGACTGAATCTAAACTTCTGTCTCTGACGCTGCCTGTGATTGGATCATTAAAACAGAATCACATTTGTCCGGCATCACACCTGCAGGCTGGCTTGTGTTTTATCAGGAGAGGGTTCCGAAAAGGTGAACATAAATCTGCTGTGAATTAAATGACAAACTGTGTAGGTAAAAACCAGGAATTACTTTATTGCAAGTATAATGATGCACAGAATCACGACTCTTAACAAAAATTGCTCTGGAAAATAAATTTGCATTATTTAGTTGTTCTGAATATCGGTCACCAAGGCGACAGATTGAACAGGGAGATTGTGTCTGTATTTCAGTGTCTGTGCTTGCCAAGTCTGTAAATTACTAGAATAAACAGCATCCTGCTAAGTGCACTTAAAGAGACAGTTCGCCCCAAAATGAGAATTTTGTCATCATGTTTCCACCTGTATGTTGCTTCAGATAGATTTCTGAAGTCACTATTAACTCTTAGCAAAGTATCAATAATCAAAGTTTAAAATGAGTGAACAGTGACAAAACATTCTATTTAGGGTGAACTGAATGTCATTAAACAGGTTAGTAAGCTGCAAACTGAGTGAAGACTAACCTAGAGATGATTAAATCAACACAACCAAAACACAGACCAATTATGGCTTATTTCTCCTTATATACCCAAACAAACAGCTTCATTTGCACATTGTCTAATGGATTGTTTAGAAGAAGCAATGAATAAAAGCCATTATTTCCCACCTATGCGATTTACAGTTTCATAATCGCTGTGCAAATGTGTCCCCAGACATAATTCATAGCTGTCAAAAGTATAAATTGCTGAAGGCTTGAGGCCGGTCAGGGCTGGTGTTAAACAGCAGATGCGTGTCTTCTCAATACATTAGCAGGTTTTACTGTTTGTCAACTGAAATAAATATGTGTTCTTTTGTTAGGAGCTTTTGGTAAACAAACAGAATTCAAGGTGTTCCCTAAAAAGATACAATTGAAATTTCCGACAGAGATTTGGCATGAAAAATGTGTGAAAAAAATGAAAAGGATGAGATTTGTGTTGAAATATTTAAATTGACTACTGTTTAAATCTGCACCATTAATAGTAAATCCAAATCATTTGTGCTATTTGTTAGGAAAATAATCCCTTATTATAGGAGCTTAACAACATTTGTTTAGGATTCTTCCACTGGCTGTTAGATGTGTTGTATCTTTAAGACAGCGACTGGATTTCTGGAAGTATTTTTTTGCTTGTTTACAAATCAACCAAGTGACCATTTAAAATCGCTGTTTATTTAAACCTTTATATACTTGACAAAGGGTTTAGGACAAATGTTAGATAATGCCTAAATATAGACAGCTTTCCTCAGAACTGAAAGCAGTTCAGTTCAGTTCTTTCAGTTTTAACATCCTCCTCGCATCATTTCTAATGTGAGGAGTCTTGCTGAGTTTCGTGAAAGTTCAGGCTTGGAAATAAGTGCAAAGTGTGACGGCTGTGTTCTGTATTGAAGGGTGTGTGTTTGTTATTTGTCTCATTGTGCTGTACAAGCAGAGTTGCAGAATGTTTCTGTTATCAGTCTGCAACAGACAGGTGAGAAAAGTTCCCTCTGACAGCGTCACACAGCTGATTCCTAACCAGAGAACACACACACACACACACACCACACATACACACACACACACACCACACACACACACACACACACACCACTAACACACACACACACACACACACACCACTAACACACACACACACACCACTAACACACACACACACTCACACACACCACACACACACCACACACACCACACACACACACTCACAAGCACACACACACACGCACACACACCACACACTCACACACACACACACTCACAAGCACACACACACACAAACACACACACACAAACACACGCACACACACACTGCTCCAGAGAGAGAGAGATGAACGCAGAAGTGTAACTATTTCATACAGAGTGAGAAATCAATATTAATGATGTTCAGAGAAAAGGGCTTTATTGATTAAACAGGAGAAATGATAAATAATTGTTACGTTCTGAGAGTAAGTGTAAATCAGTAAGTTGTGATGTGTTTTCATATTGATCTTTCTCAGTGAAGAAGAGAATTATTAGGGCATTATGTGCAGTATTGGATAAAGACACTTATTAGTGGTGGCTGCTGATGTAAAAATCACTGTTGTATTTGTGTGTTTTTAGACGAGACCTACAGTTCTACAGTTTTCCATTGGCAGATGATAAATTGCTCGTTTGACTTGGGACAAAAAAGAGCCACCTAGCAACCATCAAGCAATGCCCTAGCAACAATGCAGAAGACACTATGACTGCAAACGATTATAGTAAGATCCACAGCAGAACATCTTATTAACAGTGTAACACTGACAACCACCCACAACAGCCCAGAATCACGCTGTGAGTTTTGCATGAGGACTTCCTGCACAAAATGTTAAAATCTATTAAACAGTATCTATTCAACATGAGTGATTGTATGTGAATAGTTCATGATGGGAAAGTTTCGCTGGGATCTGCTGTTGTAATGAATGAGCGTGTCACCATGACAACCCACATGTAAATGAACATGTTCTGTGATTTTCATTTACAGTGGGACCTGCAGTGTGGGATGCTACTGTACTGCTGATGAAAGTACATACTGTACACTAGTGAGTTCACTCAGTCTCATATCATAACAATAACCTCAGCATTACAGTTTTGTTCCCTGAAAACATTTTGACCTGGGGTGACACTTACAATCAATTATGAGACAAAACATGTTTGGCGATACGCAAACATCTCAGTGCAATAATCCTAAAGGTTTTTTTCTGAAGGGTTTAGTAACGTTGCATAGACGCTGTGTGTTTGTCTGTGGATGTGTGTAAATTAAAAACAGCATGTCTCTGTCTTGTTAAATATATCCTCGAGACTTTTATTTGAGAGCACTATGAATTTTATCTCTTTTTAATATTGCGATGGATGACAGATTGGCGTTTTTATTGAGTTTAGTGGTCAGGGAGATTGTGATGTGATCCTATATCAGCAGATTCTAACACCAGACGTCCTGTTATTTAAAGGGGCCAGTGCCAACATAGGGCTGGGACCGGTCCAAGCAAAATTAATGAACAATTTGCCATGAATCATTTGTTTTAATGTCTCCTGGTACTGTGAGATGAAAAACATTCACAGGTTTCATTAAGGTGTGTATTTTCAGAACATACAGAAGCATTCGGAGATCTTAAAATAAGATGTGACATTGAGAAAACAAGATGTAATTTTAAAATGAATTAGTGGGCGCTGACCCGTAATACCTACCAATAGCTACAATGATTATTTATTAACTATAATAATGATCCATCAGAATTAATATTTTTATTGTTGATTTTTGTGGCACAGAAATGACACCCTTCAGCTTTAAGGCTTGTTTTACTTTCCAACATTCATAATATCGCTATGCAAGATTCAGAGAAACTATTGTACCGTAGATGATTTAAAAAAATAAAAAATTCAGCGAACCCTCTCTGTGCTAAAAAAGTTCATGTGAATCATCCATCTGTTCAAAACAGAGAAAACAGAGAAAACAGAGCGAGGGAAGTTTTCTTACTGTGTGACATGTATTCATACATTTGTGAGAGTTTTTCTCAGGCCTCTTCAGATGTTTGTGTGGAGATTACGGTGAAAGAATTCCTCTAATCTGGCCATTGGCATTCGCGGCTGTTTGTGCCGGTTGTGTGGCAGGATTTGGGAATAGCTGGAGGGAACGGAGACTGAGAAGCTGTGGGTATTGTGTTGGTTTGTGGATAGCAGGCTGGAGAAGTGGTCTCCTCAGAGGAGCTATAGAGGAACAGGCTGTTCCCATGCTCTAGTGCTCTGCTGAACAGAGAAATGCGTGGCCTTTATTTCAACCCACCAATACAGCCTCTTCAGACCTCCAATTACCCACAATTCTTTACTCTCCCATCTTTATTCCCTTCTGTTCTTGTTTCTCTATGTCCTTCTGCCAGTCTCTCATCAGAATGCAATTTTAAGTGTGAAACTTTGACATGTCAAGACTTCCGTCTGTGTGCAGTTATACAACATACCACACCACCTGAATATTTCCTTTTTGCATTAGCGCGGTACTTACAAACGGTTTGCGTGTTTTGCCCTGAATGTGGGAATGTTTGTTGCATGCGAAGCGAGCTAAACGCAGAAGGTCAGTCGCATTACTGCAGATCAGAGCTAATAAAGAAACACACAGAAAGTTGAAGTCGATAGATTTTATCATACAAGGAGATTCTTCAAAAGTTGGAAAGTCTCCCCAAAAGTCAGTGACTTTACATCACAAGTCAACTTATCATATGCAATAATATGAATATTTAAAGCACAGCAGAACAGATGAGAAGACATCATGTCTGAAATATGGATTTCCTCATTGGAACTAATAAATATTTGACTTAACAAGCAGCTAGACAGATTAATGATTAGCTGAGTTTAAATAGTTAATAGAGGGCAGATATGAAAAGGACGTGTCATTAGGAGGAGCCATCGCTGTCATTAAATCGTCAGGAGAAGATGGTAATGAAGAGACTTATCATGTTCCCCGTGGCACCGGTTCTTAATCGTGGTGATGGGGACCCACAGCTCCACACAGTCTCTCGTTTAACACACCTGATTCATCGGCTCATTAGCAGAGAGATCTGTGACCCAAACTGCTGGTGTTAGAGGGGAGACACAGACTGTGTTGTGGGTTCTGCTGGGTTTGGGTTGGGGAACGAACGCATGCATGTCTACTAATTCATTTGAACAGAAATATATACAGACACAAGAACAACAAAGAAAGACTCATGCTGATAACTGCCGGAGATTTCAGTGTCACTGAGGGCTACAGAACAATCATTGAAATCCAGATACGTCGGATAGAAGACGGTGAAGTCACAGAACGATCGCAACAGGAAGTCTTATCAAACTTGCGCGAACAAGCCCTCTTCCATTTGACACTTCCTGTAATGGTAACAGGAAATCCATTTATTTACAGTGACCTTAAAGACCTCCGCCGCTTCTCCTACAATTATTTCAGCCGAGTGCAGATACATCTGCGGTGGTTTAATAAAAACCTGTTTCCAGGAATGTTGAAGCTTTTCTGAAACTAATGGTCGTATATAATGTTTGAGTCAAATCATTTTATCTCATTCCTTCATTTGTAAGCCTGTGATGTCTGTTACTTGTGCTTGTGATAATAGATTCAGAGCTTAATAAATGTGAATTGAATTCATTTATTAGAGCCATTGATTAAAAGCCATCAGTAGGTGATCAACAGGGTTTGATGAGGCAAATGATCTACACCCAGCCAACCTAACCATTTTACTTTTTCCATTGAGTATCAAAAACAACAAACGTTATTTTGAAAGTTTTAGTAACGCTCAGAATGTTCAGTTTTTTAGTCCTGTTAACGTTATTGTTTAGTTTTACTAAACAAAACAAATTACTTAACAAACTGTCTCTCTTTTGCTCTCTCTATGTATCTATCTGTGCATCCATTCATTCATCCATCTATCAATCTATCTCTGCTTTTTTGGGGTCCCTAATAGTTTGTGTGTGTGTGTGTGTGTGTGTGACATTTGGAGTCATTCCTGACAGCTGTAATATGTTTGTATCTGGGGTGTGAATGGTACCTTTGGTAGCTGCATTATTTCTTTATGGCAGTTTTATGTAGGCGTCTGTGTTTGTGTGTGTGTGCATGAATGTGAAATGGTGCAAAGACTCAAAAACCTTTGCTTGAGGTATCACATGCACATACATGTACCTACACACACACACACACACATCTGGGTTCAGCAGGTTCACATGTGTTCCACTGTGACTGCAGCACACTTCAGTTTTTGCATGTCAAGTGAAGTGTGAAGATGATCCCTGGAGATCAAATACACTGTGTGTGTGTGTGTGTGTGTGTGTGTGTGCATGTGTGTGTGTGTGTGTGTGTGTGTGTGCTTTTCCTCAAAATAAGCAGCACAGATATATCCACTCTGTCTACATTTGAAATCTTACACAATCCTGCGCTATCGCTGTCTTCCTCTCACCCTGTCTCTCTCGTTCTCTCTTTCTCACACAGCCATATGAGTTTCTCTTCTGACTCACTCGTCATCAGTCACTTCCACTCAGCTTCCACGCAGCAAGAATAGCAGAGAAACAATAAACAAATATTTAGCAGTGTTCTGTATCCGGGACTGCATGAGACCAACTCTGCCACTGGATATATGTTCCTCTTCCCCTATACTCTAACTCTGCCACTGGATATATGTTCCTCTTCCCCTATACTCTAACTCTGCCACTGGATATACGTTCTTCTTCCCCTATACTCTAACTCTGCCACTGGATATACGTTCTTCTTCCCCTATACTCTAACTATGCCACTGGATATA
>JAZGTK010003331.1:0-27760 GCA_036877625.1 Ambastaia sidthimunki | reverse complement strand
TTTGAGCTTCAGCCTGGTTTATTATCATTTATATGTATACAAATGTCTTTGGTCAAATTAAGCTGTAAAAATAAATAGTTTATACATTTAAATGGAATGGATTTTGAAAGACAAAAAAAGACAAAAACTTTAAACGCGATTTTCTCAGGTTTTCAGTTTAAAAAAGAGGGTAGACTACCATAATTCAAATGGGTATATCTTTAAAACCATTCAAGGTATGGCTTTGACTATGATATCATCATACCAAAAATTTGCGATTTCCGACTCATTTTGCCAGATCAGGTCACATATATGTTTTGAATGCTGTGCACAGTGTGCATAAAATACCTGGACATACTACAGTTAATAAAATGTGCAGTATATAACAGAACACTCCATTATTTAAATATTAAATATCTACATTCTTTGATCAGCCTGCCATAAATTAATATCCAAAATAACAAATTTAGAATGAAATATGTTCATTTGAATATTTTATTATCAAGCTGAAAATAACTGGAAGCCACCAACTAAATTAAACATGACATGTGATGAGGTCATGTGACTACAACATGTTTGACATTTTTTATTTAGTTGTATTAATTATGATTGTATGAATTAAAATAGTAAGCAGTATTATTCAGTAAATAATAAGCTTATAATCCGAATATACTCTATTATTTGTTAAATACAAAGGGTGGGATTTTGTTTGATTGACAGCTCTGCATCCTGTAATATCCGGCTGTGAGTTTTGGCTGGTGCCTTTCTGGTGGCATGATTGGATTCAGCTAACAGACATGTGATATATCAGTTTGAAAAACTCCTTCCTATCTCTGCAGGGGATTTGTGAGTATGTGTTACTCTGATGGTGCTGTCAGTTTAAGTATTCCACTCACCAGAGACTCAAGGCCAGAAGTTTCCAGGTCCTTTTGTGTTCTGAATTGAATATTTAAATTCAGTTTTACCAAAGCACCTTTCTCTGTTTTCACCTCAACATTTATGCACCAGTTGGAAAGCATCAAACTGGAACTCTACTATTAAGAACCTGTGGTTCCTGTCTTTCTTTCTTTCTTTCTTTCTTTCTTTCTTTCTTTCTTTCTTTCTTTCTTTCTTTCTTTCTTTCTTTCTTTTACTTTTTGAGTCAAATCTGTCATCTTGTGTCTGTGGTGTATTGCAATTTATGTGTCTATGTGATGTTATAGTTAGTATTAGTAGTTATGTAGTTAGTATTAGTAGTTATGAGTAGTTATGATATTGCAAGGTGTGTTTTAGCATGGATGTATTTAGGAGTGTAGGATTATGGGTAATTGTGTGTGTCGTAGGCAGGAAGGGGTTAAGAGCGTTGGAGCTGTCACAGTCCCTTTGGCCCTCGGCCTCCTGCCCTCACTCTGATTAATCATGGAGAAAAAAACGCAGCAGACCGTACTCTGCAAGACACGCACACACATGGGCGTCACGCAGGCACGCAATCCCACAGATACACGCACAGACACACACAGAGCACCGTGCGTGTACATACACACTAACACACAGAATGGATTGTTTTTCCTGAACGGATTCAGTCTCACACACAGACACACTGGCTCTCACGCTGTAGAACGTTTCGCTCTTGCCTGAGGGGGCGAGGTTAGGCGGGGAGATGTGTGTGTGTGTGTGCGTACAAGTGTGTGTGTGTGTGTGTGTGTGCGTACAAGTGTGTGTGTGTGTGTGTGTGTGCAAAGGAGTAGCTTACACCATAGCCCTGTCACATATTGCAGCAACACACAAACACACACATCTATACACCTACTTTTCCTCACAAACACATATGCTGCTCTCTCCTGCCAGGGGTCACTGGATCCAAGGTTCAGCCCACACGGCCAGACCGCCACAGCACTTTTTTCTCTCTCCCTTTCCCCTCTCGCTTTTTTCTCTCTGGGTGACAGTGGTGGATGTGGGGGGGTCTCTCTCTTCCTGCACACAACAGAGTCTTTTTTATCTGCCTTCTGAGGGTCCCGCTGCAGCAGGGAATTGTGTGTGTGTGTTTAAAAGGTTTACGATGCCTGAGTACCCCTGTCCTCCTCAGTCAGAGAAACCCCCACCTTCCTATTCCTTCAGGAAACTTCGTCTGAGCATCTGAGTGTAACGGCAAAACAGTTGTGGTCTTTGTAGAAGCTTTAGAAGAGGGGCCGAGATAGAGAAAAACAGAAAGAGAGAGAATATCAATTCTCCTCACATGTAAAAATTCTAGACCAGTTTGGTCACTACAGAGATGATAGACATCTAGTATCAACTTACATCGCAGCTTTCCAAAACTCTGCAGCTCCATGCGTACAGCAATGATACTGTTGAAATATGAAATATTAATAATTCTCTTGCCAGCTGTGCGGCAGTACATCCAGTATTTTTAGGAAAGGTAGCCATTAGTTATCAGAGCTACTTGCAGTGTTTTGTCCAGTACCAATTGATATTGGCTGTCTATTAATTGTTGTTGTATTTAGAATAAATGTAAAAAACACAGATACTGTTTTTTTTTGCCTGTTGGACACTTTTATGGTGATTTTTTCACTTTTTTAAGGTGATTCAGCCTCAAAACAAATCTATGTACTTAGCTCCACAGTTCAAACTATCAGAGCACATGAAGTTAGCACTAGGCCACAGCTTTTGGAGATAGAAGTTTATGCTTTCATTGATAAGTCTGCGGTCGCGTTGAGCCTTTTGACAAGAGACAAGACTTTAAGAGCTAATCAGAGCTAATGATTGTGGTTACGTACATCTTCCTAAACTTTATTTTAAACGTTTAAGAGCTGTGAGTGATGCAATACCAAAATAAAACGATAAGATGAATAGGCGGAAATTAATCTGCACGCAAACTGTTTTTAAAACAGTTTAAAACGGTTTAAAACTGTTTGGCATATAACTGATGCACATACTTAAATCATGAATAACCAGTGTTTTGAGGACATTTACCTCAGATAAAGTGTTGCTTGATGAGGATTTCTTAATCGTTGCCACTTTCAATCTTGGGAATGAATGAGAAGTAATGCTGCGAGGTTCTCGCGGAGTCTCAGACAGTCCCAAGCTATTTTCAACATTTTTATTGGTTAATCATTTCTAAAATTTACACAGCCATGTGGGGACTGACCGATAGTATCGATTTATGAAAAAAAAAATTACGAGGATTCCGCTCAAGAGAACACTTTTTGTCAAATCTGTAGTTGGTATAACTGCCATAACCTTTATGAAATTAATGTTAACTGACATAAAATGACAGGATTATCTATAGACAATACTTTGGAAAAGCTGCATTACCTACAATAACTTAGAACAATGCCTAAATAACTATACTATTTGTTTATTGGTTAATGCTAACATGCTGACTTTAAAAAGTACACATTCAATTTTTAGAGATTATTTTTGTTTGTTTTTTGCCATTAATATGGATGAGTGATACTTGAACTCTTGGGTCAACACTCACAAGCTCTTGCTCACTCACTGTCACATGATAAAGCCACCGCTCCATCATTTAATCCATGTTAATGTTCCTTTAAAGTCATCTTACAAAGCAGCTAAAATCTAACAGATTTCTTTTCTCAATCTTTCATTTGATTCCTGCCTTTTCCTGTTCACCTCTTCTCTCCGTTCTTGCTTTCTTCCTATCTGCTCCGTTCATCCTTTCTTCCTATCTGTTCCTCCCTATCTGTCCTGCATCTTTTTCTGTCTCTCTTACCTGTAAGTCTTCAGAAGGAGAAAGGAATGGAGGGAGATAAGCGAGAGGTCACAAGCTCCTCTGCATGAACTCATGAGAGAGGAGAGGGCCAGCGTGACGCTCGGACACACAGATGATAACTATCCCAGCTGCTGTTTCATGCTGGAATGATTGACTGTCTCCATCATAAACCAGATGGTGCTGGGATGCCAAACATGTGCTGATGATATGGAGATACATTTTGATTTGACTGACGACTGTGCGGTATCTGTTTGTCATGTTGAACAGGTGAAATGTTTAGGTTTCATTTCAAAAGTTGCATTGTAGTATAGGCTGTCATTCTGTCTATGTGTCTGTCTATGTGCCTGTCTGTCTATCTGTCTGTCTGTGTTGTTGTTTAGAATTTGTTTTTCGAACCTAAAGTCTGTGGAAATTGTTTGATATATACATGTCACTATCCTTTAAAAACAGGAAAATGTGACGTAAACCTTAAATTATACAAAACCAAAGCAAAATATATATTTCATTACTATTGGAGTTTTGTTGTCAATGTTAAATAAAAAGTTTACCCACATTATTAGAGGACTGATTGGGACCCGCACCATCTTTCCCAGTTGTTCCCATATTAATGACCCAGGCTGACATTAGTGTATAGTACATACTGTGCATTTTATTGTATACAATATGACACCGTTATTTACAACAAAAAAGGTAAGCCAATAACTTTGAAAACAGTAGACAATACCTTTGGTCTTTCTCCCCTAAAGGAAACACAGTTTGTATAAAACCACCACAAACAATGTCATGTCAAGGCAACAGAACAAATCTTAGTTCTTAAGAGAGTGTGTTCCTCTGTAAACATAGGGTGAAAATTAACAGTTGAGTGTCATGTGAGCTGGGTCATAAAGAGCGTTTGATTTCTGTACTCAATCTCCAGCCACACCTGCATCTGTTTATACACTCAGGTGAAGAAATTCCTTGTTTCTGGTCCATTATGCTGCTGTATGGCTACATGTGGATGTTTCAGTATTTCAGGTGTGCAAAGGGTGGTAGTGTTGTGTCCGTGTTTATCCGACAGAGGAGGAGGTCAGTAGGTGAAGAGGCTTGCTGGGGATTGGTGGTTTGATGCAGGGGGAAGATCCGTTGGCATTGAAGGTCTTTCTGAGCTGAGCCACACGATTGCCGTATGTCATATTGCTATCCTTGTCTTTCACTGTTCCTATAGAGATAAGTTCAAAGAAAATGGCATCATTAGACATAAACATAGAACATGCTATTTTAAAACCTAGTAAACTACCTTGTAGTCTATGTAGACAGCTACCTTCTGATATGGAGCGCTATACAAAAATTGCAATACTGTGCATCATACAAACTGGGGCTAATGATATGATACTCTAATAAGCATGAAAATAAATATTGTGTGAAATAGGCCATTTTTAGTCCATTTTTAATAAGACTATCTAGCATTCTATCTAGCTATGCACGCAATACTTTCTACGTTTTGGAACAGCCCTTGTGTGATGCCTCAAAAAGTTGCCTACACAGGCAGTGTACTAGGTGTTGGAATTGAGCCACGATGACCTCACAAGAGGTCAAGACTAGGGAAATAATCAAGCCGAATTTCGTGATTATGAGACTTTGACTCTCTGTAAATCATTGCAGACTTTAAAAAGCTGTAAGACCCCTGACCCAAACCCGCCGGGGATTATAATACATCCGCAGCTGTCTCTCTCCCTCTCTTTCTCTCTATCCTTCCCTCCACCCACTCAAAGCAGGTCTAGAGGTCACAGAAGGAGGAAGCGAGAGAGCGACAGCAGGAAGAAGAGAAAAAGTGAAATGAAAAAAGGACGAAGAGTACAAATAACAGGAGAGTGAGGTAGAGGGTAAAGGCTATGAGAGCGATGAGTCAATTTAAATGTGTTAAACGGGGTGAGACAGGTGGTCACGGAATCAGTAAAGGGGTGAATAAGTTAGAGGGGGGTGGGTAAATAGAGAGAGATAGAGAGAAATGGGGTATTGCTTGCGGGGGACTGTGGTGGACTTTAGAGACAGATGCTATGGAGACTCAGAGGAGAACTGTATTTTTAGACACTCCCTGGAGTGAAGAGGTGAAGAGCCTGTAGTCTCCCCTTTACTCTTTTGCTAAGACCAACTCTCTGCCATCACTTTTTCTGCACTGAAGCTGGGGTTTTTACTGTGCACCCCCCCTCATTCACCTGACTTAAACCACTCTGACCTTGTCTACACTGCAAGCCATGGCACAAAACTAGATAAATAAACTGGATCCATTATAATGAATAAAAATGCACAACAGATCATGTTCACTGTAGACTTGCTGAACATCTCAGTTTGGAGAAGCTTTTTCAAGCTTGGCTTTCACATTGATAGCAATTTAGAGCGACAACACGAGCAGTAGACATTAAAGAAATAATCCACCTAAACTGAAAACTGGCCCTTTCGATCACTAAATACCCTCGAAATAGTAATCGTTTTCTTTCACAAACATATCGTTTCGCTTCAAAAGGCATTTACTAACCCCCTGGAGTCATATGGATTACTTTTGTGATGGATGAATGGGCTTTTTGGATTCAAAATCCGGGGCACTATTCAGTGCCATTACATGGCTGGAAAGGGCCAGGATATTATTTAATATATCCCTGATTTTGTGCAGCTGACAGAATTCAGTAATATTTATCTAGGATGCCTTGGGGGTGAGTAATTTATGAACCAATTTTCATTTTTGGGTGAAGTATTTCTTCATTTTTTAATGAACGTATGACCAACGTGACAACAAGCAAAGTTAACATTTTTTCGATCACTTATTTTTACGCCCCTTTACAGAAAGTCACCGCCCACATCCTCTCATTCGCCCAGATCTGCTCTACAGATCCAGATCCTAAACATCAAGTACGCTATAGCGCGTTTTTGTTTTCATTTATTTTGCATGGCTTTTACTTTATCAGGGTTTTTAAAAAACTTTGATAGTACAAAAAAAACTAGATCGCTTCTACTGGATTATAAAAAACTACACGCAATCCTTGATTGTAATTGACGCTAGTTTTATTAGCAAAAATCTCGTTTGGTCACGACCCTAGTTCTTAGCGCAAACAGGAACAGTCTCTCTCTCTCTCTGTAGTTGAGCTGCAGTTCCTGTTGATGTTTCTCTGGCCGTTCCCTGCAGCCGTGACCCCCTGACTGCGTGATGTTGTCGCCATGGAAACGTGGGATCAGCTTTGGCTGAGCACAAATTCCCGCTCCAGCGCACACATGCACATATACACACACTCTGGACACACACACACACACAACCTATACTTAAATCAACACCCATCTATCTTAATATAAAAAGTGCTCAATATTATGTGCATTTGACACAACACATGACCAACATTTTATCTTTCAAATACGCAAAAAGGCACAGGCGCATGTTAAATGATTTAATCCGGTGTTTGAGTTTGTAAAGAAGGCTGTGTGGTTTGATTTGTTTTTGGGGTCTAAACACAATTCGCCATTTTAGTTACAAACGTAAAGCAGCAACTTCGCTGTTTTTAAATATTAAAGTACAGAGTTGCCGAGGCTGGTAAACAAAAGAAACAGTATTGTGGTGTTTATTTTGTCCTGTAGGGGTCGCCCTCAGGATTTATGAGCCTTGTGCAAATGACGCTTGAATTCCACTAGATGGCGCTTAAGGTCCATTTACAATTACAGAAACATGGGACTACAATTTCTGCCTAAACTTGGTTTTCAAAAATCATAATTCATATATTGTATAAATTTAACACTTAACTTTACATATATTGGATGCAGGCACATTTTATTTTAAATTAGAAGCAGGTACATTTTAAAAATCCTGTTTGTGGTTTTTTGGCATATACTGTGGACTCAGTGATCAATTCAATGGGCTTACCTTTGTCAGGTGTGCCCAGTGGGCGTGTTTTGTCTGTGACTGACAGCTGATCTTTCACCGTTCTGTGCAGTCTCAGTTCATTCAGAGTGTCTGCTAATGTTGTGCCCTTGTTGCTGAGGTGTGATTTGTAAAGGCCAGTGTCTTCCTCAGCGCTGCCTGTGTCTGAGTTGTAGGTTTGGCCCTTGGTATTGTCAACAGACTGATCTGATCCTTTGTTCTGCTTTGATTCATCTGATGCGGTGCCAGAATCACTGAGTTCCTCTGCTTTCTGTGGCAGATTGGAGGAAACTCATTTGTAAACATTTATAAACTCTTATGTGACAAACTTAAAGCTCAGAGACTAAAAAAGAAAAAATTTTTTTTGCATGTGTTTGTTGTTTAGAGGGAGACAGTGTGTGTTTGTTTGTGTTCTGTGTATTCCCTTTGGCACCACAGCATTGATGCCATCTGATAGCATTTAATTCTCTACCCAGGCTCTAAACCATCTGCTCAGGGGACTCCAGCCAGTCCAACCACACACACACACACACACACACACACACACAAACACACACACGACAACACAACAAGTTTTGCCCCAAACTATAGTTTATAGTATGTTTTAAAGGGAGTTTCAGTTGATTTCTACTGTTTATACTGTAATAATGCTATTCTCTATTCCCCAACTCTATCACAAACCTTTTAAGACTTTCTTTAAGACAGTTATTATGGTACATCGTTATCATCATTATGATTTCAGGCTGGGATTGAAACACACACCTTGAGCAGCAGATGGATGCCTGATTCTGTGCTGGTCTGTGGTGCTCTGTTGGCTTTGGTCAGGCTGTTGTTTATAGGTTCTGCTTTGGCTCTGTGCAAAAAGAAAAATAAATTTGTTTATAGTTGAACGAGGTTGGGATTGCTGAATTGCGGTCTGTTGATTTTAATTATGTTTGTATTTGAACAACATATAATTTATTAACATATATGTTTTTGCAAATTGTTTTATTTGTGTAGTATGTACATCTGTCTAATGTTGTTGGGGTTTATTACACAGCTCTCTGGAATTTATTTACTTGTTTCTGATCTGCTCAATCTAGTCAATCACTGCATTCTGCTGTCACATATTTGTACGTAATGACAGCAGTTGTTGTCCCAGGCATCTCATTTTCTGTGTTGTGCTAGTTTCATGTCTTTTATGTTGTTTTGGGAGCACTTTTGTCTCCCATAATAAAATAATGTTAACTCCAATCAATTTTTCATATCCATTTCTTTATTAAGTAGACATGTGCTAAGCAGAATAACGTACAGTACAGTCAGCTGTGATGTATATTTATGAAGAACTGAATGAGGTGTGATGTTTTCACCTGTTGATATTGTTCGGGTTGGCCACCGTCTTGTTCCTCAGCTCTGACCAGGTGAGTTTTGGAAATTTGAGCTCATCTGATTCTCCGATGACACACACATGCACGTCACCATCGCTGCCCAGCAACCAGCTGACGCTTTTACAAGGACCTGAAAAGAAATCAGGTAAGCACAGTGAAAAAACTATAACAATGAATATATTAGCAACAGATAAACAGTTAGGCTGCAAACACAACCAAACACTGACCTACTGATCTTTTGTTTAATTAATAGATTAATACTTCTTGTGTTTTACGTATAATAATAAATGAGGCAAACCTTTCTTTACTGTCGTGCAATTTGTAATATATTCTCTCTACCAACAGAGAGCGCTGTGGCATTGAGGAAAATGAATACAGCATAAGTTACCCTTTCTATAAAAAAGGTTTATAAGTGTTAATATGTGTACTGTAGATGTCATTACATACAGTCTCATATTATCATCATACACAAAACAACCCAAAACTGTGACTCCTCAGTCACCCTTATCAGTATTTCAGTGAACTTTCTACAATGACACAAAACCTTAAAGACATGAAATCATGTGAGATCAGCAGATATGTTGAGGTTTATAAGACCCGCACAATCTTTGTGGAATGTAGGGAAAATATAGTTCAGTACAGTCACATTATTTAAAAGCACGTCAGAATACCAGGAATATCACAGTGTGCATTAGAAAAAAAATCTGAGCGTAAAATGTCACAGAGCGGAAGATTTGTTTTTCTTGTAGTTTTTGCATGTAAGAATAAACCTAACACTCCTCAGCCCGGTGAGTCGAACAGAAGGTGTTACGTAAAGAACCGGTTCTCCAGGCTGGCAGGGAAGACTGAACTATCAACACATTTAACAGTTTGGTAGATCAGATGGGTGTACAGGCCCCGGGGATGAATTTTCCAGATGGTTCCTGTTAAAATCTCAAAAATGTTCAGCATCACCTAATAAAATGACATAATAGAAAGCTAGTGCACATTCTTTGAGTGGTGGTTTGTCATGCCAATGGCTAGTGTGTTTGTTAGCTTGTGTGTATTGCCTGTTGCTAGGTCATAGGGTTTAGGACAGACATGTGTGGGCTTGAAGGGTGATATAACTGCATGATGTTTATCTTTTCTTAAGAGATGTGTTTCTTAGAACACTGTGACCAAACAAGTTAGCCACTGTCCTAAAAAGACAAACCAGGGTTTTAGTCAAACAATCACGAAATATTTAGAACTACGTCTGCTACCACTAAGAAACACATCACTAATGATCAATTTAAAAAGCTGCTATTTTATTGTTAATTACTACTTTTTTTATAGTATTAAAGAATTAATAGGTGTTAATGCTTAAGTCACTTGGTCTCTAATGTTTCTCCTAAACTTCTTAGGAAAAGTAAAATTGATGTAAAAAAGTAAATTGTTGACAAATTATGGTTGTACAATTCCAACTGAAATGTATATAGCGTAGCCAAAATATTTGTTCCTGGAGGAATTTGGTAAGAAATGTTTATGTTGCTTTTTGTAGTCTTTGAAAAATGTTGGTTTGTGCTTTTGTGAAAGTTAAATTTTCTTAGGAGAAACTATTTAATATGTTCTGTTGTCCAGTCCTTTACATGTATACAGGTGTATGCAGGTTATATAAACATTTAATGACTTTGCACAACAAAAAGATGTTTGACCATTTCAAAGCATCAAAACATCACAGATTGACCTGCTGAGAACCAAACATGCACTAAAACATTTTGCTAAACTTGCCAGCTTTAATTATTAACCTACAACAAAAACCCCAGCTCATGACATCATATCCTGTTACTCATTTTCATTGCAGATCCCTATTAGCAAAAGGCCCCAAGTCTCACTGCTGCCTGGGAGAAACAAAGGAGATATTATGATCTCGTCTGTAATTTCTTATTTCTAGTCAGCATCAAAAGTGTAACAGATGCAGTACAAAGGCTCAGTGATATTTTCTAGTTTTGTATGTGTTTGTCTTTAAGTTGCCAGCTGAATCTTCATCAGTATTTATGTTGACTTCTCAGAGTCTAAACAGTGATGAAGAGCCGACACATAGTATCACCTGAGCTTAGAAAGCTCAAGCTGACCACATAGATTAACATTCTGAGGCAAAAGATACAATGAGAGACAGACAGAGAGAGAGAGAGAGAGAGAGAGAGAGAGAGAGAGAGAATAGTTCTGTTGTAATAGATCTGAGCTGTAAACTCTGTGGGTTATATGTCCTCAGAGGGGAAAAAGGAGATCTGATTGTGTTCATGTCACGCCACAGTAAATGAATGAGAATTGCAGTACAGTGCGTCTCCTTTGAACCAAGTTTGTCCAGAAGTCAAACATTTTCAACATTACAAAAGCCCAGAGACATTTGCCTTTTATGTGACTTAATTAATTTTGACGAGAAACAGAAGTTGACAAGGTATGAGCGGTAGAAAAAACCAGCACTATTGACAGGAAGGTATAAGAGAACATTACCTTCCCCGAGCAAATGCTCATGTGAAACATGAAATGCTGTTGGGTTGGATTCCATCATTAACTCACAAACTAAGAGTTTTTCTTGCCTAGGAACTAAAGTCAAGTTCTCATAGATGTCATGACATGTGATGTTTTGAAAAATTCCATGTATATTTATCAGTATTTTTGTACTTTTACACGAAGTCTCATAACAAAGTATTATGTTCTGATGTTTTTCTCTTCATCAGGTAGCTCTATTTTTGTGTTATGCTTTGGATTGTTAGAACATTCCGGGAACATTCGTAAGGCTAAAGCACATCCTCAGGAAATAAAATGTTAGGAAAGCCTGAAATGTTTATGGGATTTTATGGCAGCTGGGCCTCTCTTGTATTACAGCATCATAGAGTGTGATGTGTCAAACCAAAATAAGATCTGTCAACATGCCAACACTGATGCTGTGGGCTGATATACTGTAATCTGTCTCAGTATATGCCTCTGAATATGGTGTGATGGCGTTGGTCAGTGTTGAATAGCTGGTATGTGGCTATAGTTTCAGCCCTGCAGCTGTAAGATGTTTGAGGTCATGTTACGTGGGTCTTTCCCACTCAAAGGCCTCTTCATTTCCTTTGACCTCAAAACTATGCGCATATGTTGAATTTGATATTTTTCCACGTCAAACAGGTATGAATGTCTCTTTACGTAACTGAGGGAGTATCGACCTGTGTTAAAAACATCTAGTTTCCTTATGTCTTACACAACAGGGAAATGGTGATTCAAGCAAACTGTGTCATTCTCAGATTGGCCGCATTCGCACATTTAATGTTTGGGAGTAACATCCGTATTTACTAAAAGGTGTGACACTTAGATTATCCTGTACACACAATAGCAGACAGGAGTTGATCGAAGAACTATTTTCTCTCTTTGTTTATAAGCTGATAGAGGTTGATAACATGGAGAATTGGTTTGACCATTGATTTTTTTGACCAACGATAGGACATACATTTTATATAACAGATGTTCACAGTTGTCTTTTTTTCATTGCCAGTTCTTGTACATCATTATAACACATTATAACTTGTACATCAGAATAACACATAACGTCTGTTTGTCTGAAAAACACCATTGTTAACAGGTGCAGTAACTTAATGTATTATTTGCGTAATTTCCCAGGTCTTTATGTGAGAGTTAATAATACTGAAGTTTAGAAATCCAAACCTGCTATCTGTAACTTTACTCTGTCTCTGTTTAAAACGTTAAATTGCAGGTTATTGACATTTCCCACAAAATCAGACCAACAGCTTACATTATGAATCAGTATTATTAATTTACCATCGCAAATTGGGGTAAAGTAAGGAGACCATTTTGAACATTGACCTAATATTTACCTGCTCAATAACAGAAAACGGATTGCAGCTTTAAGGTTAACAGTAAGACATAGTCAAAATCATAAATACATCTGTGACTATTTTAAATACAACACTACAAATAATACTAATTTCTCATTATTTGTAATAATTTCCAAACACGACTGACATCTTATTCTGCTGATGTCTGAAAATTGCCTGATAAAAATCCTCTTCTAACTAGAATCTATAGTCAAAAGCCTGATCGCATAATCCATTGATAAGCCAGACAAGAGAGGTTAGAATGAAATACTCTCATGGAAACAGCAGTTGTGTTCCTATCTTAGACACAATACATTTCAGAACAGGTTCTGTGATGTTACAGCTCAATTATTACATCCCAAACAGAAAGCATGCACAACTGTAAACAAACAGCTCGCTCTGAGTCACGTGTCAAACTATCAGAGACACAAAAGCAGTATTGACTGTTCTGTAAATAATCATTGTCTTGTACTGACAGCTGTGCCCGCAAAATGATAGATGTGATGGTATTTTTAGAAGGGGTGTGAATTCATACCTTTCTTTTGCCGTAGCTTGTCCTTTTTTATCCCCTCTTTTCCCTCCTTCTCTTCTCTCTCTTTCCAGCGTCTGACTTGTTCTTCTCTCATTTTGAAGAATAAGATCTTCTTCTGCTCCTCATTCAGGGCCTCCAGTACGTCTGGGTCGATGTACATGTCCGCTAGGATTTGCTGCAGCATGTTGATTGTGTGTTTGTGCGTGTAAGTTTGTGCAAAATCTTTGCGTTACTTGCTGATACACAAAGGAGTCCCGCTCTTGATTGGCCTTTCTTGAAACAAAAGCTGCCTCTATTTTCCAGAATTTGGCATTTTAGATCCTACTGCTGAGATGTTTGGTCTTGTCCCACACTCTGGACGTATGACTCCAGTCTGAAACAAAGACAGAGATATGAGAGGAAAAATTCACTGCAGACATTTCTTGAGACCATCTTCATAGGTGACTGCTTTATATCTACATATTAATCACCCTGATTTCACTTGTAAAACAACAAAAGCTTCCCACTTTGATTTCCTGAGGGCAGGAGCTGGACTTTTATTTCAGAGAAGCTGCTCTTTTATAGTTTAGGAGATTAACTGATTGAAGAATCAACTTTGTCTCAGATTTTTCTCTTCTTCAAGGGAAAAATAAATCAAAACTAATAAGTCAGTTGATGTTATGCAGTAAGAATATGAAAAAAAAAACATTATTGTAGATATAGATATCATAGCCCATTAGTGTAGATCTTAAAAGATCTTGATGGGATATGTTTAGTTTCATACTGATCAGAAGGAAGAAATCTCAGTTGTTTTTCTTGGACAGCAATGAGATGAAATAATGAGGAAATGGGGAATTTTGCTTAAGTTTCCTGCTTCCCAGATATTTATACTGAGATAAACGTGTGTGTTCCAAGCTGAGCTGTCTGTACTCAATAAATGTCTCATTTTTTTTCTATTTATATTCTTAGAAGCTGTTTTAGGAGAAACACTCAGAACAGTCCTAGTTGGGTAACCTTAAAGAAGAACTCCACCATGTCTCTAGAGATATGAAAGAGTAACCTCAGAGGAATACAATGAAGAAACTTTCATAGCACACTTTGTTGTTTTACAAAATCTGAGCACAGTTTGTGAAACTCTAGAGGAGATAGATGTGGCATGACTAGGGTCTTTCTAAAGGGAAGAATCTTAATTTGTTCTCAGTTTAATCTCTTTAACGTCTCAGCTGTTGCTCCAGACAGCAGTGAGGTCTGACTGGTGATCTGTCTTTTCTCTGGAGGTGGAAGCAGCTGTGCTCTTTGCTCTTTCAGGAGGTCTCTGACTCAAGCTGCTGTTCAAATGACTCTCGGCCCTTCATTAGTTCTCTGTGTTGACAATAGCAGTCTGTTTTATAGCAGAGCTCAGTGTGTGTGGAGTCTATGTGTGATTTTCTCTGTGCAGCCTCTGTAGACTGAACTAAATGAGAATGTCTCTTCTGTCTTGCTCATTGAGTTTATTTAGTCCCTCATGCAATCTCCCTATCTTGCATAGGATTCTCTTTCAGACACATTATTACAGTATTTTAGTCTTTAACACACACATACACACGTCTGCCTCTTTTGTCATATTTCTCTTTCTCTCATTATCTTGGTTTCTTTTGGCATGTATTCCTGCTACTCTATTGTAACAGCCATGAGTAAAAAAGCATTCTTCATTCAAAAGTAATCAATCTACATGTCAGATATGTTTCATTACAAATCAAAACAAGTACATAAATCAACATTAAATAATAAAAATACAGTACATCTTAATAACTCAACTGGTTCATATAGACAACAGTGAGATTAAATGAAGAGCAAATACAGGCTTTTACTCCTGAGAAATCGCTGTACTATTTGCACTTGTATATATCTCTATATGTCTACTGTCAACATTTGTCCCAGTAGTGTCCATTTTATTTCTCCTAAAGGGAATTTTAAGAAAAACGTCTGAGAAAATGTTATACCTAAATGTTTATATGTAAACATAACTGAGAACATATTTAAGCCTCCTGAGATATGAAAGAGCAACTTCTAAAGAATAAGGTTTTTTTCAGAGAATAAACATGCTTCTTAATTAAAGTGATAAAGTTTGAACAATGTCCCGTGCATAACAACTGAGTTTACATTGGTAAAATTTGGAAATTAAAAACAAAACTTAAAAAGCATTTTAAAACATATTATTATTTGAATTTTGTCACTTTGCCAGAATTAAGATACGTTAATAATGGACAATAGACAAAGCAAAACATGTACACAAAGACAGCCAACAAAGAAAACAAAAGATAATGAAGCCTGGCAAAGGAGCAACAGACAGAAACAAAACTGAAGAGAAAACAGCCATTAGAAAGATCAGGAATTCTGTATCTCTACCAAAATAATCTCATTTGTTTCTCAATACAGGGAAGTTCATGAGTGGATACAGAGAACTATGATAGCGAGATAAAGAGACTGAAAAAGCTTTAAACATGAGGACAAAGAGACTGATGAAGTGTGTTGAGAAGAAGAGAGAGAGAAAAGTAAACTAGTACTCACACTGAGAGCCGGGGATGTGTGCTGTGGAGTTGTGTTAGCACAAACAGCATGTGTGTCTTTCTCTAGACTGCTTTTGTGTTTGAGTGGACTGGTGTGACATCATAGCATTCTTTCTCTCTCTCTCTCCTTCTCTCAGACTTCCTTACCCGAACTCTCCTCCCTCTCTCTCCCTCCCTCGCTCGCTCGCTCACACACACTCTTGAATGTGGCCCATTAGCATAACAAAGGCTGCTACATTTGAATTGCCAAATCAGTTGCAGGTTTTTAAAACAGAAAAAAATACAGAAAAAAACACATAAATAAGCAAATTAATTACTACAAACTTACTAAGCATGTCAGTTTTGCTTTGTTTATATTGACAATGACATTTTATTCAGGTAAATATTTCTTTGTTAATTTCAAGTAATCTTTAAAAATGACCTGAATTATATATGTGAGTAAATTCAGGTCATTTTTAAAGATTACTTGAAATGGTTTAATTTAATTGGTTGTACATACATACAGATTTACACAAACATATTTAAAACAAAAACAATAAACCTTCTTTTTCTCATGATGTCTCATGTCTGAAAGACAATAGGGGCAATAAATGAGGCAGAGGCGAATACTAGTCACACATCACAAAAACTCCACTGACCCTCATCTCTATAGAACTCTCTGAATAGAGCTGTGAAACAGACGGGGGTTGTGTTGTTGTGTGTGTGTGTGCGTGTGTGTGCGCGTGTGAGCAGAACAGTGTAACTATTATAGAATGGGATCTATACACATGGTTAAGGGGAATGTGGTTTCTTGTTATGGTTGGACAGAGGACAACATGAAATTCAAAGGAAGGAAACAGCAAAGAGGTTGAGATTGTACAATTTACTTATTAACCATATGTGCAAACAAATTAAATCAGGATAAATGTTGAGTAAAGGTGACTATTGTGTCTATGGAAAAAAATAATGAAGCCTAACCTGATAACAGGTGATTTCCCGTCCTGCCCGAGGTGAATTAAACGAGGAAATTTAACAACAAGTTTCAGGTAGTGACACATAGCGTTGAAGTTTAATATATTTAGGTTTAGCTAAAGTTATATCAAAGTATTTAACTTAAAAGCTTTACCTCATTTTTTCTCTTCTTTTGCTTTTATAAGAAGGCTGCTATAAAGGGAGTCAATGTTTAAAATAAACACTTTAATTTTCTCAAACATTATGAATGTAAACCTAGATCCAATATTTTTTTTAAACTCCTTTCAAAGTTAGGTGAATTAGGAGTCACATGGTTTTCCCACTAATGCCCTTTATGAATTCCCTAAAATTTCCATTAGTAATTGCATTCTCATGAAACAAGGGTGTGTGTGCATGCTGATAGACAGTAGCTGGCAAACAGGAAGTGTGTGTCTAGTTATGTGTACGTTGTACTAAACACTGACCTGTTTACTCTTGTGTGACTCATGTGCTGTGGTCATGTGACTCATGCCCCTCGTTTTGAAACACTCTGCGTGGATCCATAAGAGTTTTAATGGCATATCGCTGTATATATTTCTAACATACACAACAGTGAAACACACTGCAGATTTAGGGTTCACACAGTTTACAAAAACTCACACTGCAGTCAGTAAACATCATATTTGACTTTCAAAACAATCAGGTGTACTAGTGGTGTATAAACAGAAATGATTTTCATAGAGACACCTATTTTTGCTCTAGGGCGTTGATGTTTGTTATAAACTTAAACTTTGTTTACAGTTTTACCCTAAAACATGATTATTACAGTAATATTAATCTAACAAAGATCACAGTAACCCTAATACAGCAGTGAGAATTTGGGGGAAATTGTTGTGAAAAAGTTTGATGGTTCCTAAAAATCAGATTTGAAAAATGTTAGTACTTATTTCTTTTGATTATGGGGTAACCTAGACGTGCATATTTATATTTTGTTAATGCTGTAATTAAACATCTGAAGACACAATAAACTGTTACAGTTTTTTTCAGAACAACAATGGCAGCTTCAAACAACAAAAGCCAACTTCAGCCATGTGTTTGCAGTCTGCAGATTTATGTTGTCTCAGCAGTTACCGACTGTATCTCTACAACAACAGTTCAAAGAGAGTTTGGATCAGGATGCAGTGAGTAATACTGCAGTGAAACTTTGGCGATTGGGTCAAAGGAATGCTGAGAATGACAGTTATCCTGAACATGTTGTTCTGAAGAGTGTGTGTTTGCTGCTGATGGCACTGAGGCTCACATTGTTTCAGTTTCATGTACACAGGTTTAGCGTCTTTCTAACTGGTATTTTTCAACCACCAGGGAAAGTTCAGGGCTTTAATTTTTTCGTCCTGTCATTCTTTCACTCAGGCTGAGGTTAAGTTGACTGCAGCAAAAACATAAACATGCCATTAAGTGGAACAGAACACTTTCTGGGTCAAATCTGTTATCAGTGGAGATTATATCAGTGGAAACATATAAATATGTCTGTGTTTGTGTGCACATGTGTGTATTCCTGTGAGAGACAGTGAGAAAGCCCATGTCAGCATGTTGAATGTTGTGTATTTGAACACTGACAGCCTCTGGGACCAACTGCTCAACAAACGTGTCCAGAACAAAGTGCCATGGTGCATTCTGGGACTTTATAATTGAATCTGAAACTCTCTGTCTGTCTATGCTTCTGCTTGTCTCTCTGTGTTTCTGTTTGTCTATCCTTGACCTTTGAGAGTCCTTCATCCCAGGATGCCAACCAAATCTAAATGGTTATACCTCTGAGTCAAAGATCTGGGCTGGTAACCAAAGATTGTAGATGCCAAATTACTAGATTAGAAATGCAACTTAATAGTTAATAAATAAAATAATAGCTAGTAGCAATATAATTTACAACGTATCCATTTAAAGTTTGAACAATATGGTAACAATAGTTAGCCCTAATGCTGTGTAATATACAAATAAACTGCGCCCTCTTGTGGTGTATGAGATTTTAATTTGTAAACAGTATATATAGCCAAGAAACATTAACTTTGGTGAACAAATAAGAACAACATAGACTCAGCTAGACAAAGCAAGCATTAAAACTAGAACTAAACATTAATTCCTTTAGAACCAGAGTCTTCAGGCATATAGTTTTTGTTTAACAGTTACACATATTTACAGCAAAACATTTTGTCTTATTTTGTCTGTTTAAGTGGCTTACCAAACTGAAGCTGTGTTGTTTGCACAATGAACAAAGTACATGTGTCTGTTATCAGAAATACTGCTCTGACTCAGAGCAAATGTGAGTAGGTTTGTGCACCTGGGTGCGCTGCTATAAGGATTTATGATACAGTATGAACACAGAAATTCTTCTCATTTCTTCTGCATTGATCTTCACAGAGTTTGATTATACATGAGATGATTGGACCCCCATCATTTGTAAATAAACCTGGCACACGCCCTCAGGCTTTTTTGTCATCTCTTGATTTCTTACTGGATAAGACATAAACAAAAGTGTTATTAAAATTGTAATGTGTGCCCAGAACAATGTAGCTAAATTATGTAGATTATTGTGTTTGTGTTTAATCAGTGTTGCTGTAGTGATATCACTTCCAGTTACATTCCTCTCTGCTTTCCTCCTGCAGGGCTGATAATTGGACTGCTGAAGAGCCGCTGAAGGGAAATGGGCCTGAATGAATAAAGTAATAAAGGCTCTCTTTAATAATGAAGCCCCATCAGTATGAATGGATTACTGTGTGTAAATATGCCATTTTACTCTTTTGCATAATTCCACTGTACAAAATTGCCAAAGGAAAAAAATGAAACTGCAAATTGAAAAAAAGTGATATGACAGAAATAATTGTGACAATTAAATAAATGGAAATGAAGCATTTTATAACAAAAAGCATTTTACGGCCCCTTGATAAGCCACTTTTAAAGGTACTATATAAAAATAAAGTATTATTATTATAATAATAATTAATAATAACATTTTTAATGTGTGACTTTATTGTACTATGGCTGTCTGGACGAAAACCAGGAGGATGTTAGAAGCAGCAGATTTGTTGATGCACTGTACAATGAGTCTGCAGCCGTTTGGCCGTATGGAGGTCAAAGATCAGTCATGGCCTGTGATGGTCCATGCCAAGCCAATGGTGGATGGTGATACATCTCAGCCCGTGGGATTGTGGGTGAGCATGTATAGTGTTGGAGTTGGAGTATGATGGAGGAGAATTTTAGGGCTTGATATAAATTGTACAGCCTATACACCCATCCTCCACTACATCATTGTGCCAAACTGACAGCCCGTTCCCTCTAGAAAACTATATCCGGACATGTGTGTGTGTGTGTGTGTGTGTGTGTGAGTAGCTCCGTCAAACACCAGCTGGCAAGGTCAACCAGTTAATCTCTCTTGCTTTCTCTTTCTATGCATGTTTGTATTAGTTTGGAGTTTCATTGGAACCAGAGTTCATGTTTGCCTTTTATATGGCCTCTGTTGTCCATCAGTTCCTTCTGTAATGGCTCATGTTGATCCAAGGACAAATCATGCATGTTCTTGTAGTGCTGTCAGTCAATCAGCATTATTGTGATCATTTTACTGCAGCTCTGGAGTGATCAGTCACAACTTTGACACTAATCAAGGTAGCCGTTACCCTAGCAAACGAGGGCACCCTATCAAACACAAAGCAATGCACTAAAAACACCTTAGCCTAGCAATGCTCTAGCATCATGGCAAGCACAACACATTTCCTTCAGAAAAGTCTAGTTATTTTGCTATAACTTCTGCACTTCTTTTAACTAATTACATTGAATGAACAATGCAATAACATTTCCAATCAGTCAGTAATCTGTGCATCTGTGTGTGTGTGTTAGTGATAATGGGTGTGTTAATAAGTTTAAAGAGGGCCTCAACACTCTCTCTCATCAGGACTGTGGCCTAATTAAATATATAAATCTGCATGTCAGATCTGCTTCTTGTCTCTCTTGACGGTAACTCGTGCTGACTGTTTAATTATTGGACAGCTGTAATAGTGTCCCTCCTCCTGGTTGCCACTGGGACTCACACAAGCGTTATCTTTAAATTTCTGCTCCCCAGAAGGGCCTTTTGTTTTTCCTGTCAATGTTCCACATGACAGGTATAGTCTGACATCTTTATGAAATGCGTTTTGTAACAGGATGGCAGAATGCTGCAATAATGCAGAAATGTCAGAATGAGCTTCTGTTTTTTTCTTTTTATATCTTGAGTCCCCCCCCACACACATACACAGGCGTTGCATGTGTAAGCATGACTGAAGCTCAGATTCTGTCTGCAGTGGGAACATGAATGCAGACACAAGGCATGAAGGTGCAGTAGATCAATCTATTCTCTTCTTGTAGCACTGTCAGCAGTCTGGGCAATATGCACTGGTGTGGAGACGCACTGGTGCAGTCTGAACACACACCTGCACACAAAAAATGGTTTAAACAAAAAAAAAACAAAGAGTGATCAAATGGTATTGTGTTCATCTAATGAATGTATGAAGATGGCAGCATTGTTGTTGAGATAAGCTCTCGGGCCCTTTGTTTGGTCTGTTTGCTCTGTTATAGCTAAACACTGACATTTAAATGTGACATTTCTGTCATTGGTCGTCATGGAAGCAATTTGCAGCAGAGGTAAAAGGAGGTGTTTAAACCCATCAAATGTTTCATTTCATGATCAGAACTCATTAAAAGTGTTAATGACATATTCTGCCTTAAATACCTCTAATATACATGAAGACACAAAGCAAGTTTAACTTATTAGAGCTCTTACTTTTATCAAGCAAGTGTCACTATTACTTATAGTAATGATTGAATCTTTAAAAATAATAACAACTTGAATCATGTGGCTTGTTGAGGAGAAACTTAAAGGTGCGTTGTTTCATTTGGACATAGGGGGCAACGGTTAGCAAAGCCCTAGCAAACTGCATAGCAACACCCTGACAACCACCCATATCACCCTTGCATCTTCAGATTGCTAATTCATAATTGGTTAACTGGAGATGTCATGTGTTATAAAATATGTGGCCAAACACGTTCTGCAGACATTGTGTCTTGTCAGACACTCCATCTCCTGCCTGAAAGCTCCTGGTCACTGCACCTGATATATAAAAAACAACAGAACATTCTTTCTAACTTTATGAACATTCCTTATGCTAGGCTAATCAGCTCTTCAATAGACCCAAATGTCTTTACATACACCCTACAATCTCACAGGCTTCTGTCCATGCTTGTTTCTGTTTGACCAGTCCTGCTGGACTTCAGCCAGTGTATTTTGTGTAGTGGAAAAACCTACACAAAGCCTACTGAGAGCAGAAGAGCAGGGTTCAGGAGAGGCCTCTGGGAAACTGGCTGTGTCTCTTTCATTCTTATCCCTGGACTGAAGACTCACAAATGACCAATCAGATTCTGTCCATACTGTCCCATGGCTCTTCCTGTCTCAGCTTGCTAAGCGCCCCTGAGGCTAGTCAAGCTCCCCTCCCCTCCCTACATCTCTCGTCTCTGTCACACTATTTTTCTGCTCTATCCATCATTCATTTTTTTCTATCACTTTCTCCATCCATCATACATCCATCACTGATTCCCCACATCAATCCCTCCACCTAATTACCATATCTTAATTTTCTTTAAACAAATAGTTTACCTTAAAATAAAGATTTAATCATTATTTACTCTTGAGCGGTTACAAATCTACATGCTGTCATTTTTTTCTGTAGTATGCAATGGGATATTTTTAAAGATTGTTTACTTGTTACTTGACTGTCAGGCTCTTAAAAGGACAAAAACCATATTAGCACCATAAATTTAGTCTGTATCCACCTCATTTTTGGTGTAAGAGCATGTCATCACTTTTGAACTCATTTTGAACATATTTTTATTTAATTATTTTTAGCTGTACAAAACAGTCTGCTATGCTGCTTGATGTTGCAAACTGCTATTTCTAACCAAATTATTTTAATGTATTGATGTGATTATAAACACACTGATTTGTAAAACACCAGTTATAGCATTTACTGCACTATGTTATTCTTCTTGTTATTCTTCTTTTGTGTTACAAAATAAGGCGTTTAACTCTTGTGTTATATTTCAGAAATTTCAGTTGTATATCTTCTCTCTGCTGCAGTTGTGAAATCTCATTCTTTGTGTCCTCTTTGTGTTTACCCCCTTCCCCACCCTTTGCTGCGATGGTCCCAACATGGGCACTCCATCAGGATTGCTCCTACTGTCTCCCACCCACCCCCCAACCTGCCTCCACTAGATCCCATGGGATGGTGGGATGGATGAGGGTGGAGGTCTAATGAATAAGTGATTGAGATTGACAGTGTCTGGAGGTCTGCTGATGGGATCTGATGCTGTAGTTCCTGTATTTTCAAAATTATTTTTCTCTCATATGTGAAACTACACTGGCAGTGCCAACCATAAGTCCATAAAGAATTAGCACAGGGGAATGGTTTATTGTTCACATTTTCCTTGGTGAACATCAGGTTGACAGTGCGGGTGATTCACCCCCTCATTTTTATGATCTGGTACAAAGTATAGCCTCACATACAAACACAATCCATAGCCTTCATTATTTCTATACACAGCTAGTTATAGTAACAGTATAACCCTAACCACACTCTAACCTTAACAGAAAACAGCTGTTCTCTTGAATAGCTTTTTAAGCATATTGGAACATGGTTTTAAGGCTTTGAATATGTTCATAACAGTTTTCTGAAGTGCAAAACCAACATTCTATTTAAATGTATCAGTACTGATCAGTTTTTACATTTGGAAGTTGTTACAGTGGTATCTAAATAACTGTTAGTCCTGGTTAGCCTTTGACTATGGATAAACATGGTGCTTTTTGCAACTGGCCAAGAACCGCCCATTTTTAAGAGAAGAGTTTTCTGACTGACACATTAGTGTTTACTAGGTTGAGGAAGTCTTACAGTTTTCTGTGCAAGTGGACAGAACAGTCTTGTGGTATGTCTTCTGAGGCTGAGACTAGATAACCATATGAGGCTTTGAGTCAAAGGTCACGTTACACAAATGCTTGTTTTGTCTTAAATTATTGTGAGTTCTATTTTCCCCAAAACACTTAACACTTAAGATAAATAATCATATTTTTGTACTAGCTTTTTGGGTCTCGCCTAGCTGTCCTCTTGGCTTTTAATGATTGGCTTGAATAGCAAAATACGATGAACAAGCGTGAATATTCTTATAAAGCCCCTCAGCGCGCATGAATTGTGCTTTATAATGTATTATTGATGTGGAAAGACTTTGAGCAACAGGATCTCCACAGATTTCACCGCGCCGCTCTAAACTGCCGCTCGTCCAACGCGTCGCGGGAGCACGAGACAGCCGCCGCAGCTCGCGCACTTACACACATACACCGAGCACTTACGCGCAGCCGGTCTGTCGATGCGCGCTGTCCACGCGGTGGAGAGAAGAAACGGAAGGTGTCAGACTCGCTTCTGTTACGGTATTGCGGCGCTCCCCCTTTTAACAAGAAAAGAAACAGATCCGTTTGGATGATACGGGACAAAGTCCCGTAAGCTGTAAAACCACTTTATTTGCAGGACGGTTCTAAATAGCATTTTAATGGTAAGTGCTTTATTTTCAATGTACATCTCATAAATTCATTAGGAATGATTATAATTACGTTAATGCTTGCATCACTTTTTCAAATTGTGGGAACGGGTTTCTTGTCTTATGCTCCGCTCAATGCCCTTGTTGTTTAATGTACGTATGCCAGTATGTGTTAAGTTGCATGTATTTGCTGTACCGGCAGTTTTTTTCTGTATGGTCTCGATACTGTAGGAAAATGCAATGTGTTCTCAGGTAATATGTGAGGTCTGGGTCTCTTTTAGAGGTAAAGCGGGTGAGAGAGAGAGTCCTACTATTTTATATGGAGGACGAGACGCTCTTGAAAAGCTTCTGTGGTCTATTTTGGAAGGAAGAAAGCACCAGCCGAAGCCTTTTGAGAGAGCGCAGTGTCTCCCAGCCATCCTGTTGTCATGGTTACTGCACCGGGAGGCTGGGGATAATATGGCTGCTTTTCAGCCTCTGTGCTTGTATATTATTCCACGATGTCTTAAAACAAGGAACCACTTTATAAGAGAGATACACACGGAGCATGTGTTAAAAGGAAAAGCTCAAGCTGTGATGCCTTAAACAGGTGCACAAAAATAGGCATCCCTGTATAATACCAACCTTATGCACAGAGCGCGAATGATGATGCATCTTTTATGTACAGTTTTTTTTTTGCATTGGGAGATGCAGTAATGGGGTGCAATGTCGCAATGCATTGCGTTTGCAAATGATCTGCTTAGTGATTTGTTTTTAGGCCAACTTTCATGTGCATCCTCAGCTTTCCATTCATTCAGTGGAAATAGAAGCGTCAGACGACCAGACATGCCTGCGCCAGACGAGACACAAGACGCACAGAATGATCACCTGTTTTCTACCTGTTCAGTGGCGTGTGTATATGTGTTGTGCTTGCGTCTTTTCCAACCTGAAGGTGCTGAGAGGGGATGTGTTTCGTTACATTTATATGCCGGGATAATTTAAATGAAGACGTTACACAGTGTCACAGTGTAACACAGTGACAGGATAGATACAATGGGACGTTTGACCTTGACATCAGCGGAATTGACAGAACGGGGTGATTTAAATCACATTTACGCACGGCTCGGTTGTTCATAGTCGTTGAGTTGTGGTGGTCCCTTTAAAGAATCACTGACGTGTCAGGAAAGATAAAAGAATCCTGTTATAGCTTAGTCCACACTTACACCATCACCTAAAGTCTCTATTTTCATGTCCCGTTACGCATGGAAAGGCAACATTACGCAGCCAGCGGTATACAGGTAAGGCTGTCGACTGTGATAAATTTAGCGCACTGCTGCTCCCGAGAGAGTTAAATACCGCGTGCTAATCATATGCAATGGGCATTCTTTGTGTGTGTGTGTGTGTGTGTGTGTGCTTGCTTGCTGTCGTTCATATAGCGTCTGAAAGGCTTAGTGGGTCAGGAAGACGTCCAGTCTGCAGACTGCAGGGTCTCCTCATTTAAACCTTATTGTAATTATGCTATATTATTAATGCTTCTTATTGTTGTGGACTATTGCAGCGGATTGACTGGACATTTTTAACCTGCATTTACAACAGTATTGTCTCTCGCTGACTCACATTAATAAACTTTTCAATCAATCAGTTTTTAAGGTAAGAGTGAATGTCTTTCTGCGTGCCTGGTGGACTTTATGCTCCTAATGAGTACTTGGCAAGACATTTAAAGCAAATTCAGCAGTGTCCTGTGGTGTGACATGCTATAATTCATTTAAAGCCTTTTTATATCGCAAATGGCAAAAAGACCAGCTTATACCAACAGAATTATTGTAAGAGCTAGGTCAGGTAAAAATGATCTTTCTAACAATTGCACATTTTTACTTTTTAGAGTAAGTGCAATGCTCTGATTTTTGCCTCTTTGTACATCTTGCCAGTCCCCTGCTGTGTGGCCCACCTCCGATCCCTGAGGGAACTGCAATTATAATATATTTTAAGCCAATCAAAGCAATTTTGAGATTAAGTGGGAAGAGCCTACAGAAACAACAACATACAAAACGTGTCTGATTGAAAATCACAGCACAGCCCAAAGGTGGAGGCAGATCTCTCTGGACATTTGTGTGCTGAAGGTTTGTTTTGGATGGCAGTGATTGAGTGGTGGAATATATGTTAGTTTGATGATCAGCTAATTCTTAATCAGTGACAGTGTGTGTTAAACGCACACTTGACTACATCAGTGTACGCATCAGTGTGTGTATGTGGGTACAGGGTGAGCAAAGGTTACTGACAGGTCCAGTGAAATTAAACAGAATTGATCGCTCTGAAGAACACACTGTTCTGCTGACGATACTGGATCTCACTGAGTCACTCAGTGACACACACACACACACACACATTATTTTGCTTTATTTCAATTGGGACATTTCAACAGGGGCATAAACACGAGCACAGCTAGGTAGGAAACATACATTTCCTGAATAAGCTGTCAATTATACAGCATAGTAATAGAGATATTTGCCTGGTGCATGCCATGATTGACCAACCAGAGTCAAGTATTCCAGATTGTCCCTTTAATAAAGCTGCATACACCCACACAGACATAGACAGGCATCATGCCTCAGTCACTCTTACACCCTCTGTCAGTTTGTAGCAGTTATTTGTCATGTTGCTTAGTGGGCATGTGGTACTGTAGGAATTATGGATATTTGGCAGTTACAGAGCACAGAGGCTGTCTGGGATTGTCTGTATGACAGCAGGGTACTTACCGCAGCTGCGCCCATGTGTATGTTTTTGATCTCTGTGTGTGCTGCGTGTGTGCTGGAGTCATGTGTGTGAATCTTATTTGCTTTCCATGCGGCATGATCACACACAGCTGGGATGTCCGTTGAGAATCAAGCACCAGGGTAGAGCATCAAACATGAACTATATATGGTTGATAACTCATCTTAAATGTGGAGCGAGGTCAAAGGTAACTTGCACTTAAAGTGTCTTAAATATCATATCAAAATGTTTTCTGTGGTGTCAGTGTGTGTTTTTAAAATGTTCTCGTTTCAGGAGACCTTGTAAAAAGATAGAAGAGGGTAAAGGTTAGAAAAATATACAAGAGACAAAAATGTGCACGCGTATGCACTGTTGACCTAATTTAATCAATGTGATGTGTAACTGCAAGGATTAGAGTTGATTGCTGTGTATTCTGGTAGGTTAAACATAGACAATGTAAGATTTGATTTGTTGCCTAATGTAATGGCATTTTGTGCTGTGGACCTTTAATTTAACGGAATTTTGAGTTTTACTGTGGATTGATTACATCAGATGTTAAGCATTAGAAAGCTTTAAACAGCAGAGTCAGTACTACAAGAGAAAACAATTCAGTGCTGATCTTAGCTTTACATCTCAGAGAAGAATGTTTGACTTTCCC
>JAZGTK010003330.1:5055-20202 GCA_036877625.1 Ambastaia sidthimunki | reverse complement strand
AACAATAACTCCTTCCAGAACAGCCAGGAACCTTGGAGTCATGTTTGATGAGCAATTATAATTCACAGATCACATAGCTTCAACAGCCAGATCCTGCAGATTTGCCTTACACAACATCAGAAAAATCAGACCTTTCCTCTCGGAACTGTTCTCACAACTTCTTGTTCAAGCTCTTGTCCTCTCCAGACTAGACTACTGCAATGCTCTCCTGGCGGGCCTACCAGCAAGTACTACAAAACCGCTGCAAATGATTCAGAATGCAGCAGTGAGGAAAGTCTTCAACGAGCCAAAGAGAGCACACGTCACTCCGCTTTTCACCAGACTGCACTGACTACTATTGGCTGCTCGAATCAAGTTCAAAGCACTGATGGTAGCCTTCAAAACAACCACTGGGTCTGCACCAAGTTACCTAAACTCATTGGTACGGACCTATGTGCCTTCCAGAAGCTTGCATTCTGCCAGTGAGCAGCGCTTAACAAAAAAATCACTGTCACTTCTCCTGGACTGTTCCCTCCTGGTGGAATGACCTTCCAGTCTCAGTCAGAACAGCAGATTCACTATCCATCTTTAAAAATAGACTAAAAACATATCTTTTTCCGACAACACCTGCCCAGTTAATAGCACCTATCCTACCACTAACACTTCTTTCTCTCTTTCTTTCCTTCTTTCCATATTAAAAAAAAAAAATAATAAATAAAAAAATGGGGGGGGAACAACTGCACTTGTAAATTACTCTATGCTAGGCTAGGGAGACTGGCACGATGCTTCCAGACTGTTGCCTTCTAATCATTGATTTACTGTTGTTATTGTTCTTTCATTTGTAGGTCGCTTTGGATAAAAGCGTCTGCTAAATGCCTAAATGCAATGTAAATTACAGAAGGCCATTAAAAGGCTCCGGATCTGCCTGCTTTTCAACTCTTTTAGATTTTTTAGATTTTAGATCTTTCTTGCTGCATACACAATGCGCAGCAGAGCTTTCTGGTAGCTGGTCAAGGTACTTTTAATGGTGCGACGATAGAATGAACATGGCATGATAGGTGCCAGGACTCCAACTCTCCTCAGTTTGCAGGGGGAGGTGCAATAAAGGCTTGATGGTCCAGGAGAGGTCTTCTTATGTACACACCCAGAAACTCTCTCCACAGCAGCATTGTTGATGGTCAGAGGAATGTGCTAAGTGGGTGCTCTCAGAAAGTCGACAATAATGTCCTGGCCTCCCAGTAAGAAAATCCAGCAGATACTTGCACAAAGAGGTGTTAAGGTCAAGCCCGTCTAGTTTCTATATTTAACTGCATCATAACTGCATCTCACATAAGAGTGCTTTGTTTTCAACTGGGAGAGGGCTGAATGCTGAAGAACGACACAGAACCTGGTCTTCGAGAGGAGGTGAAGCCTTCTGGGCAGATGGGGTGTTGTATGCTTCAAAGCATGCAAAGAATTTGTTGAGTTCATTCAGCAAAGAAATGTCAAAGGTGGTGGGGGTTTGTAGTCTGTGATGGTCTGCATTTTCTGCCACAGTCCTCAGTCCATCAGCATCACTGGCTCTGAAGGCAGAATTTTGTGCTTACAGTAGATTGTAGACCTCTCCTGTCAACGATGGCTTCTGATTTGCTTGTGTTATGGTAGTCCTTGTTAGTTACATCATCAATGCATTTGTTGATGTGGGCAGTGACTGTCTCAGTGTATTCCTGAATGTCAAGTATTTTATTCAAAAACACTTGAAAAAGTGGTCCCCTCACATATGTTCTTACCTGGAAAGAAACGTATCTGTGACAATTTTCATGACAATCTGTGACGTGGATTTAGACCATATTATAGCAGACTGCTCTCATCAAAGTGACAAATGATTTGCTCTTGTCGGCTAATCTTAGTTGCAACTCTCTTCGACCTTCCCACAGCCTTTTTGACGCTTTTGACCACAACATTCTCTTTAATAGGCTTTAAAAATATGTGGGCATGAATGGAACTGCACTGGCATGGTTTAAATTGTGTTTATCTGTCGAATTCCAATTTGTTGCTGCAAGTGAAAAGGTGTCATATCGATCACAAGTTCAGCATGGAGTACCTACGTGCTTGGACCTTTACTTTTCACCCTGTACATGCTACCTCTGGGAGCAATTATTAAGAGATATGGAGTTAGTTTTCATTGCTATGCTGCCGATACTCAAGACCCAACAAGACACATAAATTCACCAACTAACTGTATGTATAGCCGATATTAAAACTTGGATGACTAACAGCTTTCTACTACTAAATTCAGACAAAACAGAAGTTTAATTATCGGACCCAAATCTTTCACACATTACAACCTAGAATACTGTCTTACTTTTGATGGATGCTCTAAAAAGCCTGTAGGGCTGTAAACTTCAAAACTTTGCTAGAAAAACTAGAAGCCCTTCTGCCATTCATACTGACATTCGAGGTGAGCTGGTAGAAAGAGGCTGAGTTCTACTCTACCCACATCCTACTCTAGGGAGGGCAGAGGACCCGCCATAGCACAAATAAGGGTACTATTCTGCACCAACCCCAAGGAGCAAAAATTCAGCTTGTGAACGGTTGGCCACAACCACCTGGAACTCATGTCCTCTTTTACCTTTTTGAGGGTCCTTCATACCCCAGAGAACCAGTGACCCAGGGAGCTAGTAATAACTAGCTGCCATCCCTCAAAATCACTGTCCTCTCCAGCGAGCTTCACAGGGAGTGGAGGACCCTCTACATTGGGTGTAATCCCAAAATCATCCTACGGCCAGAGCCAGCGGTAAATTAGCCACCACTGTCTGCAGCTACTGGCCCTTAATGGAACTCTGGAGGGGCTGGGGGATTTTCTAACATGAGGACCCACTCTATGCTTAACCCACGCCTCTGGAAGTCAAAGCTTTTGTGGGGGTGGAGAACCTCCTATACTATATATAGCAGAAATCTCTAATCCTCCACATTGTGACATCAGGCTGTGGTAGACATTTTGATATGACTGCCTCCACAAGCTTAGAACAACATCAGCTTTACCTGATTACTTTGTGTCGGATCTCACTGATTCTCTTGCGTCTGATCTCACTGATACGTTTGTGTCTGATCTCACTGATGCTCTTCTATCTAATGCTCTTCGATCTCTTTATCTGTCATGTCTGATCTTACTGATGCTTTTGTGTCTTTCCATAGCTCAGAAATTGAAGTATCAGTTATGTTTAAGTGTGAACTTTGTCTAAAATGATTCTCCAATTTCTTAAGAGTAATAAAAATAGACACAAATGAGAAAATTGTAATGATCTGCAGAAGGGTCAAAGATCTGTGGCTCAGATCATTTGGTCTTGAAAGACTTTGGTTTGTTAACTTTGGAATTATGCACAATGTTGATTGTTGAGATCTACCCTAAAACTTTGGAGGAGACACGTTTCCTGAAACTTTTTCTCAAAATAATCATCTGAAAAGCCGAATAAAACTAAAACCTGTCTCCATTGCTCTCTGTTATTCACACTGCTGTCTAGAACAAACAAATGAGATTTTAAAGATAGATGGGGTGAGTTCTTTCTGATTTAAATAAAGAACAAATGTGTTATATCCACACATACTTTGGTGTCTGATACATACTGACAGGGTCATCGAGGTCATCAGTCATTATAAAACACACACATCAGCAGCTGTGAGTGCCGGGCTTATCAAACAACAAATAAACAAATCACAGACACACAGCTCACCATACAGTAACAAGGTCATTCTGTCAGTGCAGGTTAAATGTAAGCAAAGAGAAGCATTTAGGGCTGATCTGAGGTCAGGGACAGCACTGCTATTCTGTTTAACGTTGTTTATCTAAACAGATGGCCTAATCACCAGCCAGTTTACACACAGTCAGGGACACACATTCACCCAGAGAAGGCAAACTCTATCTTTTATGATGGAAAGGCAAAAGCATACACACATAACCCTTGAACACACAACAACAACAACACACGTTTATGTAGTTGTCCAAATGAGGACAGACTGTAGACTTCTATTGTTTTTATATAAAGCTATCTATAATTGGCACAGACTAATTGTCATGTTAACTTATAATTGGCACAGACTAATAGCACTGTCATGTTAACTTTTGTTCGTATAACAACACTTTTGGGAATGTTCTCAGCATCTGAGCACATGAGACAGCACATGAAGCACATGAGAAACTAGTCTAATCTTGATTGGTGTTGTGTCATGAAGTAACAAGATGATGTACTGGGGAAGCATAAAAGGACACCAAAACATACAACATACAAAAGTTAGCTTTCTGGTCTTCATCAAGTGTTCTATGTGTAAATTGTCTATGTCTTTTGTATTGTTTGTTAAAAAAATACTATTAAGAATAGCGAGTGACAACCCAATGCTGCATCATCCCTAAAAGTTTGATGCTCCCCAAACCCTGTTGCACAACATCATCTTTGGTGTGGAAGGCATATGTGACAGCGGGCCATTCTGGGGCGTGCTTGAATATAATGGCTATTTTACAAGCATACCAAGCCGACCTCCATAAGGATTTAGATGAGGGCGGAGAGGTTGTGCCCCAGACTTTAAGCCAAATACCTTGTTTTCCAGGCCACTAAGGAGATGGCCAATGTGGCCATAGAGAGACATTTGTGGTTGAATCTTTTGGACATCAAGGAGAGGAAATCTTTTCTCCTTGATGCCCCATTTTCGCCCTCTGGCCTCTTTAGCAACACTGTAAACCCAATCATTAAAAAGTTTCACCAGGCAGCATTTAAGAGGTTAATTTACCTGCTCTAAATCTCATGGGGTTGCTGCCAGGGAGCAACAAAAAGAGAGCATTGCTTCTGAAACCTCCCTCAGAGAGCTTGGGAGTCAATTCAGCACTCTCACCTGAAGACTTCACAGGAGAAAACAGATCTGCGGACTGGTATTCTCTTGGAAAAGGCTTCAGGAATAAGTTCCTGATGCCAGGTTCAGGCCAGTGTTCTGCTTCTCCACATAGTCCTTAGCTTATGAGGTGTGCAGTTTGCCTTCACCTCTGCTGGGAAGGGTTCATTCAACTACAGGAGTCGCATCCATTAAAGCCTTGTTGTTGAGGGTCTCCCTACAAGACATTTGTGATGCTAAGCATAAGGCATCCCCGCACACCTTTAAAAGGTTTTATAGCCTGGATCCTTCCTCCACGCTGGGTTATTTTGTTCTCTCATCCTACGCTGTGCCTGGACAAGCTTCATACCAGGACAGACTCTAGTCTGTGTGGTGCAGTAGGTATTTAATTCCTTAAAGTGTTGTTAAATAATGCAGCACAAGTCCACTTAAAAGGAAATGACTCAGGTTATGGCTGTAACCCTTGTTCTCTGAGAAGTGTTGAAAAGGATCTGATGATTGACCATGTTGAAGGCTGCAGACAGATCTTGTAGCATTAGTACAGAGGATTTGGACTCCGCCTTTGCTGTTCTCAAGGCTTCGGTGACAGACAGCAGCACAGTCTCAGTGGAGTGGTTGCTTCAGAAGCAAGACTGCATGTCGTCAAGCTGGTTGTTTTGTGAGAGGAAAGATGATGTCTGGTTGAAAAGTGCCAGAAAGAAGGGAAGAGTTGATTATGTGTAAGTGAAGGTGTAAGTGAGCTTGATATAGCCTGTAGGAGATGGGAGGAGATTGGGTCAAATGAGTGAGAGGATAGAAGTTTAGAGACCTCTGCCTCACTGAGCACAGAAAAGGAAGTGAGCAGGGTATTGGGTGTTGGTAGGTGGGGTCATGGGGATAGTGGTGGTGCGAACTGGCTGTTTATGGCTGCTATTTTGTTAGTGAAAAAGTTATAGTTATATAAAAGTTATAGTAAGGAGGGTGTAGGTGAAGGTGGGCAAGACAGAGGAGGGAGTTGAAAGTTCTGAAGAGCTTGCGAGCATTAGATGTGTTGCTGACCCTGGTGGTGAAGTATGCTGTCTTTGTGGAATGGATATTGACGGAGAAGGAGGACAGTGGTGATTGATACTTACTAAGGTCAGCAGGCTCTCTGGTTTTGCACCATTTTTTCTCAGCCGCCCTGAGTTTCGTCTGGTGTTCACACAGGACTTCAGACAGCCAGGGGTTGGATGGAGTAGCGCGAGCTTGCCTGGAGGAGAGAGGACAGAGGTTTGAAATACTTTAGGTTTGACATTCTTTAACTGATGGCAAAGTTTTAGTATATTGTTAACGTTTTAAGATAAACTAGCATGTTGTATCATGATGTTAGCACATTTTAGCATCAATTAGGATGATGGTAGCATGTTTTATCATGATGCTAGCATGATTTAAGATGATAAATATACTAAAATATGGCTTATTTATGATATTATGAGGTTGCTAGGATGCTCTAAATAGTTGTTAGGGTGTGACGAGGAAGTTTCTAGGGTAATACCTAAAGCCCACTGACTGTCAAATAAGCCCACCCACATGTCTTTGCAATGTTCTAATGTTGAGATATGGCTTATTCATTTTAATACATGGTTGTAGGGTACAATAAATGGTTGCAAGGGTGTAGCTAGACAGTTAACAGTCTAGTTCACCCACTTTTTCATTTGCCCTAAAAACATTGTACACCCGATCTCTTATAAAAGTCAAAGCACACATCTCCTCACAAATCTGTTATGAGGAGACACACTTCTTGTTGCCAGTTGGTGGCGCTATGACTGTGAATCAAAATAATCATATCAATGTAATCAGTACACCATAATAAACATATCTGACAGATAAGCTGGTCGATTTGACCTCATTCATGGGGTCATTCATGGGTCTACGCAAACCACGGGATGAGTTACATACTGACGAACTGAAGAAGTACTGAAGAAGAAGAGGAGCAGGAATAAGTATGCAGGAGAGTGATAGTGTAATAGCTTTGCTTCGCAAGCACCACTAATCATCAAGCATCATTAATCATATGGTTTTTAATTTAATAATTAAAAATTAGCTTCCTTATGCTTATTGGTAAATAAATGTAGAAAAAATAATTCAAAGCCAAGAATACACTTTTATTAAATGTATGCCCTTTCTCAAAATAAATTTTGGGTTACACTTGCTCTGAAAAACAGCTTCTCCTTCTTGAGAAACTCTTATATCTCAGAACAGTTACCTAACATCACTGTCAGATGACTCATGAATTGATGACCCAGCATATGTATTTTTCCCTTCTTTCTCTTTAGTTGTGCTTTATAAAGCTTCATCTGCTGACTGTGTGGAGGTCAGTGTGTGCTGAGGACAGATGGAGACAGAAGTTGATTTAGTTGATGGGAAGGCAGCAGTGTTCAGTCAGGAGAATCCTCTTTATGACAACTCCATGAAACTCTTCCAGGCTGACCGCTACGACTTCCAGCACAGTGGTACGTTTTCACTAATTGAAATGTTATTTACAATTTTATCATGCAATGAATTTACATTTCAACTAAATTAGAACATTTCAACTGATTATTTTTATTCTTTCCCATGTAAGAACTTAATTAAGAACTTAATTAATTAGACAGTAGTTTAGCACCTGTACAAATTTATTACTGCAGGTGTAAGTGAATGATAAAATCTCTGTGTACAGACTAAATTAACATAAAACACATAAAAGCAACATTATGATTAATTTTCTTTGCAATTTAAGGTTCTGTATGTATGTGTGTATTCTGTGTGTATGTGTGTATTCTGTGTGTATGTGTTGCAGAGGTGAGGTCTGAGAAAGCAGCAAACAAACAGCGATGTGTTCCTCTTCTAATTCTTCTCTCACTGCTGTTGATTACCTTGAACTGTGTGCTGGCTTATAAAGGTGAGATGGAACAGTCTTCCTGATTTTTCCAAGCAAAAGATGTTCACAACATCCATGTTGACCCTGGGCAACATTCCAATCAACCAATCAGATTTGAGCTATACAGTTTCTCTTTGTAGTTTAGGCTTATACCCGAGGTTAGGTGTTTCTACACTATTGTTATTCACCTATCATTTGTGTGTGTGTAGTTTTCACTCTGGAGTCCTGGGTTCAAACTCACTGTACATCAACAGATGACATCAGCACAGAAAAACAAATATCTGCAAATGAGGTACACACACACACACACATTTAATTCAGTTTTATTTATATAGGGCTTTTTACAACATTACATTGTTTCAAAGCAGTGTTACATATAATACGAAATTAACCACAGAAAATTAAAAATATATAAAAAATGCAAACACACACATTTTTAATTATTTGTCTAAATGTGGACATTCCACAGGCTCTTGTACATACATCTATGTGACTATCAGTGTGAACAGTTAGACCATCAGGATGACAAGAGAGTAAAGAGAGACATTTTGGTCAGTCCTCATTTTGTGACACATCTTTAAAGGTTAGAACTAGGTTAAGGTTAGGTTTAGGGAAATGAAGGTCCAACTGTCAGGCTGGCTCAGGCACATGTATACTGAAAAACATTTCCTCTGGGATACAAAATGAAATCATAAAAAGGGTTTAAACTTTCATAAAAAGATAAACACCATTAAGTAGCCTAAATATTGTAGTACTTCTAGTTAAGGCAGGTCTGTGAGGGTGTAACACCCCTGTCTGGACTGTTGTGTTGGTTTGTCCCATTGTGTGACCATATTTGGAGTTCCTGTTTTTGTCCAGTCTAATTAGTCTCACCTGTTTGTAGTTAGTGTCTGATTAGTGTTCTTTAAAAGTCTGTTTATGTCAGTCTATGCTTGTCGGTTGTTGAAGTAATGTTGTGCGTTCCCTGTTCGTGCCTGTTCGTGCCTGTTCGTGCCTGTTCGTGCCTGTTCGTGCCTGTTCGTGCCTGTTCGTGCCTGTTCGTGCCTGTTCGTGCCTGTTCGTGCCTGTTCGTGCCTGTTCGTGCCTGTTCGTGCCTGTATCGTTCTTGGATTGCTTGGATTAAAAACATTTATTTTGGATATTACCATTTTAAGCCTGTTTTGTGAGCGGTGTCATTCCAGAACAACTGACCTAAACGTAAGCGGCAAGTAATTCCGCGTCTAATTTATTTTTTATTTTTGTCTAGTGTTTGTTTTTTGTCATGGATATGAATAACTCATCATTTCGTATCCTCCTACTGGAGTAGGGGGTGCGATCTCTCAAAGACCATACTAGAGACTTTCTAGCACTGTCTGAGTTGATGGACCACCCTAACCTGCCACTCTGTCACCTGTATTGCGCTCAACTCAACAGTGCTACTAAAGCGCAGTTGTCTGGAGAAGGTCCTCGAGAGCCTTCTGGCTTTTGTTGAGTGGGTGCTGGCATCCTGTGGCTTGCCTATGACCGTTGAGGTCGCCACAAAGGATGACAGCCCCACTCCAGACCCAGTGCCCAGCCCTCCATCATCCCAGAGTGCAGAGCCACAGCCCGAGCTTACATCGGACGGAGAGTCCAAGTTCCTGGCGACTGACGAGCCATCGCAGGAGAGTGTGACAGAGCCAAGAGTCGTCCCTCAGCCCGAGCTGGTGCCGTCAGACCAGGTGCGTGAGCTGGCGGTGGAGCATAATGTGGATGACCAAGATGAGGGAGGCGATGCCCATTGCACGAGCACTGGGGGTGAGCCAACACTGGGTTCCATGGACTATTATCATATTTCTACAATGCCTGATCAAGATTTCCCTCCCACCCACCCACCCTCCCATTCATGTCTGAAAATGTCTGCCATGCTGAAACAGCCACACCACCGTTGTCAGCCGACAGTCCCTCCGCTCGCCCTCAGCCCACCATTAGTGTAGTGGCTGAGCTGCAGGGCTGCCAGCTACCATTGGTGCCGTGGCTGGAGAATCCCTCATTCTTGCCCTCAGTCTCTGAATCCTGGACTCCGCCTCGGCCCTGTGACCCTGCAGCTCCACCAAGCTCCCTCATCTCCACCTGGCTCCATCATCCCTCTAGCCTCGCCCTGGTCTGTCGTTGACCATCCCTCGCCTCAGGATTCTACTCTTCCAGCTTCGCCTTGTCCCTCCATCCCACTGGCTCGGTCTGACTCCTCCATCCCTTTGGACTCACCTCGGTCCTCTGTCGCACCGGCTCCACCACGTCGGTCGCCGGTGACATCTGCTCCTCCTTGGCCCTCTGGGTTCTCGTTGTCACCTGGGATTATCGATTCTTCGTCTCTGCCTCGGGCCCCACGTCCACCTGCTCTGTCTCCATCGGTTGGTCCCCTGGAGTTGTCAGCCCTTCCCGGACCACCATCATGGCTGTGGCCTGGGTCCTGCCCAGCTCCCTCTGTTCCAGGTTCCTCTTGTGTCTCCATCCAATATTTGATTCTGTGTGTTTTACAGGAGTGTCTGTCTAGTTTGTGTGGAGAGGATGGGACTGTAGAAAAACTAATGACTCAGCTAAACCAGTTCAACCTCAGTGCACAAAGAGGTAAAAACTAAACACTTTAACAAATATAACCATAAGCAGAGATGAGGGCCCCAGCCCTACAGCATCATTGCCACCTGATGCTTCTGAGAAAATGATGCATAGCCATCACACATTTAATTCTAAAAACATTAGGACTGTTTAAAAGTTTGTTTTAAGTCTATTGTGACACTTTCTGCTGCAAGTTGGTGGTGCTATAACTGTGACTCACAACAGCAAAATCATTGTGATCAGACCACACAAAAAATATTTCCCAAGTTTAATGTAAATCACTCAAAGCATGCATTTTTATGAGACACTTCCTGTAACATGTATTGATGTAAATTGACTGTATGAAGCAAGTATGAAGCGACTTTTTGTAACTCGTGACACACTTGTTTTACGTGACACACGTAATGCCGGTTGGTGGCGCAATGACTGAGTCACAATAATCATATGTTATATGTATATCAATGTAATCAGTACACCACAATAAACATATTTGCCAGATTAGACGTAAACCACTCAATGCATGCTGTAGGTATACAAGACTTCCTGTTTCCCATTTTTGCCATAATTTTACCATCTCGTCATGGCAACATCATTCGAGATATAAAAAATCCCTAGAGTGAGCTCTTCAGAAACATTTCTCTAACATTTTCATTAAGTAACACAAATGTTAGAATCTAGGAACATTCAAAATGTCCAGTTTTTTTTTTTAAAACATTATCTTGGTTATAATAAGAACATAATTCAAATTTTAAAATGGTTTTAAATTTTTTTAAATGTTTTAAAAAAAAATTTATATGTTCCACTAACAACTTAATTACATTTTTGATATAATGTATAACATTACAAATTTTATACTCTCCAGTCACCAAATGTGATACAGTTAAAGAATTAATCGGGAGACACCATAGGCATTGTAGACTCACCAGTGTTCTGTATATTTCTTTGTTTCATAGCCATGGTTTGTCCACCTGGTCCACCTGGAAGACCTGGACTACCTGGACCTCCAGGTGTGTTTACATTAAAAATGAGATTACAAATTAGAATGCAAATAATTGTTTGCAAATTCTGTATATAAAATTAAAGAAATCCCAAAAAACTGAAAATACTGAGAGGAGATATTAGAAAGAAAGAAAGAAAGATTTTCATCTATGTAAATAAATGCTTCATGTATGCATGTACATTTTAAAAAATTAACCTAAAAATGTTTGAGGCAAAAACTCAAATGTAATATTCATTTTAAAAGTCCAATGCAAGTTGCTCAGTTGGTTTGGTTGTCTCACTGAAGGTATTAAAAAGCACACACACCCAGGAATGTAAAACTATTAAAATGACCAACTGAGGATCAGGAATCTGTGTGTGTTCAGCTCTCCCTACTGGTCAAAACAGAAATAAACTTTTAAACCTCATCTCAAGCCACACTGTGACCATGGAACCTTTGTTCTTTAGTTCCTCCTGTCTTCTACTCAGCAGATGAATGTTTTATGAATTTGAAGAGGCTGCTTTGTGTAGTCAGTGGTTATACTCTGTGTTTGTTCTGTTACAGGTGCTCCAGGTTCACAAGGAATACCAGGTGAAAAGGGAGACACTGGCTCACCAGGTCAGTATATTTAGGTATATCTATATGCATGTCCCTGCTAAGACAGCTCTGCCGGTGCAACCTGATGGACCAGAAAAACATAGCTGGAGAGGCTGGTCAGGCAGCACACCTTTACTAGTGGAAAAAAACATCTTGCTGGTTAAATTGGTTAAGAAGCATTCCGTGCTGGAATCCTGGTCTTATCAGCAGGGATCTTTATGCACTTGTATTTATTTATGTGCGCTCTTGAAATGCTGTGTGAGTAAAGTGCTGATTGTTACCCCATCACAACCCCCCAAGGTAGGGAAGGTGAGCCAGGTCCTTCGGGAGAAAAAGGAGAAAGAGGGGAGCCTGGTGTGGCAGGGCAGCGAGGTCCAACTGGCATTACAGGTGTTCCTGGTAATTGTTCTTTTACAACTATCACAAAACTCTTGACCCTAACGCCACCTTATTTGAGCAACAGTAGATCACTATGTTGTGTTTGTTTTCTCTTTCCAGGTATTCCTGGGTTAAAGGGGGATCCAGGAGAGAAAGGAATACAAGGTGCTTATTTATTGTGATTAAGGGCCACTGTAAAGGTAGGGTAGGCCATTTCACAGAGGCAAGCGATAGCAACCTAACTTTGAAAGCATAAGATCTCACCTTCCCTTCAGACCCCTCTCCAATGCCACGCCTCTTCCAACTCATAAATGCATAGTTTGATAGTAGGACATTCGGACCGAATACAATAGATAATTCAATCATCTATATATCTACATATATATATATATATTGTGGGGACCATGGGGGATTGCTATTAGGATGTGAGAATACTTTCAATCTTTATAATAATAAAAACACCTACCCACCTTTAATAATTCAAACCTTAGGGTTAGTTCACCAGATTCAGCTGCTGATTCAGCAGATGTATTGGTTTTATTTGTGCTTTGAAGGAATCTTGTCTGGTTCCTTCAAGGTTTACCCGGCTCTGATGGCCGTCCAGGTTCAGATGGGCAGAATGGGATTCCCGGAATTCCTGGACCTCCTGGACATTCAGGTACTTCAGAAAACATCAGATTGAACTAATGGGGCAGGTCGGCCAACCATGGTGAACTAGTTAGAGATGGACTGCCTAGACATCGGGCTCAGAACAGATGGCCCTCATGACAAAATGTGGGGGGTACTCTAGCTATGTCTCTTGGTCCTTTTGAAAAGCGTGAAAAATCACCAATTGCCGTTATTTATTTTTTGTACTTTACTTAAAGTTCACTTAAAGGCTTTACTTAATACACAGCATTGATAATGTAAGGTGGATGGTGGTTTTAAAGAGGTAATGATTTTTGTCATTTTTCTCAGTAATAATAATAAATATTATTATTAATAATAATAATAATTATTATTAACTGTTTGATTCCTTTTTGTTTGTTCCCTTTTCCTCTTTAAATCTTTCTTCCTCTCAGGGCCAAAAGGAGACACAGGGCCCAGTGGTGACCGGGGAGAACAGGGACCTCCAGGGCCTAGAGGTAAGAGGGCTTGTGCATGAATGTAAATGCAATTTAAAATAAAGATTAAGATTTCAGTTATGTCATTTTAGTTCAGGTTGCATGGATTTAAAAGACTTAAGGTCTTTCAAGAGCAAATCTTATTAGAGTGTTGTAGATCCCAAAGCATGGGGTTTATGTAGTCCTGGTGTAGTTGTGCCCTAAGCTGTGGTTTATGGGTCTTTAAGGGCCTCCTGGTTCAGAGGGACCTCCTGGACTGCGAGGGCCACCTGGAGAAAAAGGCTCACCTGGAACAAAGGGAGACAATGGCTTTGGCCAGCCAGGTAGGAGGGCTAATGACACATGCTAAGAAGTGTGATATATTCCATTTTGTAAACTATTACAGTTTGCATACAGTTTCTCATTTTCTTTTCCAGGAAGCCCAGGATTTGCAGGCCAAAAGGGTGATAGAGGAGTGCCAGGTATATAAATGAATAAACAAGCAAACATATGTGAAACAGAGTTTAATTGATACAATCCATCTGTAAGTTTGTTTTGTTCGTTGCTTGCAGGTTTGCCTGGACTGGCTGGAGATAAGGGCAGTAAAGGAGATGCAGGTGATCTGCACTTATGAACATGATTCATACAGTGACCTCCCAAAACATTAACATCTGACAAGCAATATGTTCAGTGTCTATTATTCTATCTGTTATCAATACCTTTTGTTTTAATTAAAACATATATTTTTACATAAAGCTAAAAAACCTAATTGCCTAATTTTTTCCCTTCTCTTTCAATGTTTTGTTTTCTGTCTTTCAGGTTTGCCAGGGCAAAAAGGAGAGCCAGGTATGTACTGGCAAAAGTGCAATAGTTTACATGTTTATTTAATTGTTTTGTAAGTAAATTGATTGTTTTTCAAACAGGTCCTAAGGGTGATACGGGACCCCCGGGTGCTAACACAGCAAAGTCTGGTAATTTTCATAATAACTGATTCAGTTTCTATGCATTCTGTGCATGGTCTGATGTTTATTCATGATTGTTTATTCAAAGGAACACTTCCACTCGAACTGAGGTTGGTGTAAAATGAGTACCTCACTTAAGTAGATAAATGAGACTGTATTTGTTACAGTATAGAGCTTTAAAAATGATGTGGACAGGCCAGCTTAAATAACTGAACCAACAAGGAAGTGAACTGGTTAACATGGTGTAGCTCACACCATGACACAAACAGATGTAACTTTAGGACATACAATCTTCTAGTAGACAGAGCTCTGGAATTTGGAATGGTCTCTGTAACCTCATTTGAAAGACAAAAAAACTGAAACTCTTATGCAGTTTTAAAACTAAAATGAAATAGAAATGGTGCTAAATTATCTTTAGGTTCAGTTTTCATTTTATAAAACTTTGATCCCCTAATATTCCTGTCACATAGATGTTGTTTTTCTGTGTCTCCATGTAAGCTGGAACGGCACATCTTGCCTAATTTGATACCTATCATGTTAACTGACTACATATTGCATAGTCTCAGAAGTAAATACTGTTTCAGTTGGCGTTCTGAATACATCACCCTCCCATAGAGCACTGAGAGAAGTGTGAGCTTTCACACATGATGACAGGTGTTTATAATGCACCTCCATTTATTCAAATGCTCCGAATGTGTTTTAGTTCTCATTGTTTCAGTCAACTCTTCATAAACCAACTGTGATAAATCGTACTTGGGTTTGTAACAAGCTCTCTTATTGGTTATTATGTTTGCGTATGTACGTATCCGGAAGTGTTCAGTAAAATCCAACATTGAACAGAATGCAAGTCTA
>JAZGTK010003329.1:0-27761 GCA_036877625.1 Ambastaia sidthimunki | reverse complement strand
ACACACACACACACACACACACACACTCAAGTTCTCACACTAGCTTTTGGCTCTGTGTTTCTAACAGACTTTTTAATTAGAAACCAGAGGATAACAACAGTAGCGATTACTCATAGTGTGCGTTTGCCTGCAGGAAGTGAGGGAAAAAACACTGCTATTCTTTAAACACATTGCATTGGATATCAATCTAGCTGCTCTGAGAAGTTATCATGATAGTGACTAGATGAGGTCATCAACAACAAAGTACCATAAACATAAACTTAACCTTAATTTTTGTGAAGATCTGATTTCACAGTTTAATTAAGTTTTTTTCCTTCTGTAATACCTTTTTAACAGTGTTTCAAAATTACCTATGGCTATAAAAACATGCTAAATATCTTTTTACAATATATCAAAATATACATCTCAGTACATTTTTTGTTAGACTGAGTAAAAGTAATTCTACAGAGTAATAATATATACACTTTTCATAGTGTATATTTGTGCCTCAGCTGGGTATTAATAGAGATTAAACAGTGAGACTTTTCTATGCCACATGCTATGCTAATCATGCTATACTTCAAATATTCAGTATAACGAATGAATCTGTGTAACTGTTACCTTAAGGCACTACTTCTTCCTAATCTGCCCTTGAAAATTATTTATACCACATAAAGCACATCTTTTTTAGGTTACCCTATAAAACATTTTTTTACAGTGTTCAATCAGTGTTGAAGAATAACTCCAATTCCCAAGATTATGAGGCTGTGCTTTTAATGTTAAACAGTTTCCGACGATCAGATAGATGCATTACTGCACGACTCTTACAGATGTGCATATTTTGTAACGGGCCGGTGACCCTGTCCACTTCAACCCATCACATCTGTCCTTAGAACGGCCTGATTGGGTTTCACAGCCCAGGGCCCGTATCCGTTGCCGGGCCCCGCGGATAGCACGTTCCCGGATCTCCTGGAGCTCTGTGAGGGATCGGAATTCCGGTTGAGTGGAATTTTGGCAAGAGTGAAGGCCGGATGATCTAAAGAAGCTTCGGTAAACAGCCCACACCCGTCCCCCTCTAGCGTCGCTCCTCACCCGTAAAGAGTTTTCTCAGTCTCTGAAGGTTCTCGCACCACGCTGCTGTAACATTCCCCAGGACTTTTACAACTTTCAGCTGGATGAGTTTATTGAGGGTATCATCTCCTTCCATTGAGTTTGATTCCACAGTGACGCCACCACAAGCACTGCTGTGCACACTGTGGTGGGGCTGCGGTGTGTGAGTGATGAAGACAAAGTTAGAAAACACTTAGGAAAACTTCACAATACAAGAGCATCTACAGAAGTGTTAAATGTGTGCAGTTTAGCTGTATTTGTGGGGGCCAAATTTCAAAAAACATATTGAAAATCGACTTTAAAGGACAAGACATTTAAAGGATATTAAAGGCAGTCATCCTTGTTTTTTGAAAAGACTATACATAAATTGATCAAATCAAAAATCAAAAAGATGATTTGTTTTACATCTAATAATGTCAACAGGCTTAAGGTTGAAGGTTACATTTAGGACAAGGGTATAGTAAATATCATCATCTATCTATCATCTTTCTAGAGTCTAGTGAGGTCCTCACTAATATAGCTTCTGTCTGTGTCATTTTGTCACAAATTTCACATAACAATGGCTGTTTTTCTAAGTCAAAATTTGTTATACTACTCTGAATACTGTACTATTCATTTAGATAGCTACAATTCAAACACACCATATGATACTATCTGACCATGAAAGCACAAACCAGTGCAGAGCAGTTTTGCCTCAAATTTCCATAAGGCTCTTTTATAGAATTCAGAGGCCTTATTTCATAGTTTTGAAAGACTCATCAAATCGTGCTCCTATTGTGCTGATTCAAAGAGAAAAGCCATAGAGTGAACTTCACACCCAAAGTCTGGAGCTTTAATAGGCTGGAGAAACGCCACTGTATCCCAGCAGACAAAACTGCTTCTGGGGAGAGAGAGAAGGAAAGAGCCTACTGTTACAACAGAGAGGAAGAGAAGAAGAAAGCAGGCGCTCTCGGTGCTAAGGGCCTTGAAATATTTCAGAAGGAAAAGTTCGGACAGAATTTTTATGATATTGCTCATTTGGTGTCGATCTGAGAGAAATAAAAAGCCTATAAAAGACAACTCTTCAAAACTAATTAAAAAGAAAAAAAAGAAAACAATTAAGATAAAATCAAAAGAAAATAGAAGACAAAAGTAGGGACAAAAGTACATTTGACTGAAGTAGGGAGGTAAATGCACATTTACTTATCTTTAATTTTAAATTAAATTAAATTCTCATTAAATGCTTTCATTTACATGTTTAGTCATTGGCAAGTTTAAGAATGGGGTCCATGAACTGTGTACCTTGACCCACAGAGGGTCCAACAATGGTCCATAAAATTTTCCCTGGCCTTTTGCTCCTTTGTATCCGCAGTGTTTAGTGTTGGGAATTTTAGCTTAGAATGCTGACTCATGTCCCACTAAAAGCAATGTTGTTAAAGGCGAAAATGTGCCAGTTCTAAAAAACAGTTCCAGAGTCAGGTTTGCGTCATTTTACCTTGCACCCCTCCTTTTCTCATTTATTTAAACAAAACTTTGACTGTTGTCAATGCGAGGGTCTTTTTCCCCCTGTTTTTATCTGCTCCTGCCTTTGAGTCAAAATTAGGAATTGTGTCATTTTGTTCTATCAAACCTTCATATTAGAGATATGATGTAAGTCATTATATGCCTGTCTTCTCTATTCAGCTATGATCAGAAACATCCACATTTTGCAACACTTCAAGTACAGATGACTTCAGAAAGAATTAGCCTCTTCGTCATCACCCTGCTTTCACATCAAGCACAGTTGTGAAAGCATAGATGGCAGGCGCTGTGTGTAAGCTCAGATTTTAAAATGGATTTGTAGGTGCTTGTGTAACACTCTGAACAACGCAATATGGCTCATCTATCATGCCACACGTTTGGACTTAGTATTTGTTTATCTCGATTAGATATAAACTATTGGCAAAAAGGTGCTAGACTGCCTTTGTTGCAGCGGTCAGTTATTGTGTAGGGCCTTAATGACCATGTATGCAGTGACCTGTGCTAATGGCGCTATAGATTAACTACAATGGTCAGCCTTTGAGAGGGTCCCAAACTATTCCTACTCAATCGATTCTCAGGAGCGCCTGTGAAATTGAACTGTCAGGTGTTCCGTTGGATGCTGATATGATATCGATTCTTCTTTTTTCTCACAGCACGGCCTAATAGAGCCGGGACGCCGCCGACGCACCCGCTAGCCACAGCGTTGTTGCTATTAAGAGTGACTCTCTGAGTAATTCTGAATTAGATTTCAAAGAGATAGATATAAAATGCCTGTGTGTGTGAACGAGAGGACGAAAGAGACAGGGAAGGTCCGAGCGGTTATCTGTTACAGGAAATGTTTGTGTCGTACAAGACTTAACCACGTGTTTGCTTTTTGTAGCTATCTGTCAATTAGCGATGCCTGCTGGAAGAGTCCACAGTAAAAGCACATTGACATCGTGGAGATGAGGCTAATAATGAGTGTAGATAAAGGCTCACATTAACACTGGGCTGCATCATTACTCTTTCTGTCAGACTCTGCCCTTTACTGAGAAGAGAGAGAGAGAGAGAGCGAGAGAGAGGGAGAGAGAGAGAAAGAGAGGGAGAGACAGAGAGAGAGAGAACACAGGCCATAGAGCTGGTAAAGAGGCAATAGGAATAAAGAGGAAAACAATCAAAATATCTAAAATAGTATTTCATGCTTTAAAAGATATTTATCAAAATTTCTCATCCATCTAGAAAAAAATCAATGTCTAGTCATCTCTTAACATATTTTGACACTTTTGGACACTTCAAAATGTTTGAATTTAATTGCATTATAGACAAAAAAAGCAAACCAGGTGGTATCTCCAATTTTATGAGGCTAAACATCTTGTCAGACTTAACTGCCCTTTTTGGGTCATTTTTCTAATTACTTTAGATCATCGGGAATCCAGATGATTTTTAGTGGATGTATGTAAGTCAGATCCTGCTGGTGTCCTCTCAGGGAAACTGCAGGTGTAGGTCATCACATTAACTATGTTCCACAAATCTGAACACCAGAAAGTGTTTAAATACTTTTTGGCTTTATTTTGACCAGTATCAGCACAAAGTCGCACTTTAAAGCCTTCAGAACAAATTGGAATTGGTTTGATGTTTTGTCTAATGCAATGAAATCCATGTATTTTTAAGAGCGACCTAAGTGCCCACATTGCACATGTAGACATTTATTGCAGTTTGCTTCATGCTATAGCAGGACGCTATTACCATATGTGCTAAGACATATTTGATTACTGTGGCAGTCATTGTGTGTTGCACTGTAAGTGTCTGGCAGTAAAACACGGGCACTCAACGTTTAACCACTTATCGCCTCAATCATCACAACTCCATGTATGATTTCTGCTGGTGTTTAATTACACAGCCTGTTTTAGATTTTAGTCTGTGACATACAAGGAGAAACAAAGTAAACATGCGTGATTTGTTTGTGTATGTTAGGCTATTGTGTTTCTTTTACAGAAAGCATAGGCAATGTATTACTCCTATAGTGTTATTTGGAAGTATTGAAATGCTATTTAATCTTCGATTTAAATCTTTCAAGCGGCCAGAAATGGGATTTGAAAGATCATGTGTTTGCCCCATTGCCTGATGGGAAAAAAAGAAAGAAAATATGTGACAGTTATAACAAACAGAATTAACCACTAGCCTTTAGAACGCATGTTATTGCTACATTCAAAACACACAATGAAGGGATGAAATAGGACAATTATTTTGTATTGCCACCGCAATCTTTTGTTAAATGCATACAGTGCAATCTGGGAGCCTCTATTGTGTTGATCTGATACATTATCTGACATTGTTGGGCTGTGAGTGTCTGCATGTCTATCCTGTAATCATTCTGAACCTAAACATTCACAGATTGTTCCCTGAAATTACCTCTTCCACTCTAATGCAATACTACACACAAAAACATATTATTCTCTATTGGCCAAATTAGCATTACACCATTTCCATTTCCTTTTATCATAAATCCCATTGGCTATTCTGTATTACACAAAGAGAGAAAGAGGAAGAGAGAGACACTCAATACACAAGTGTCTTTTATTCCCTCTCTGTGGTCACCCAGTGTCACGTGAAGGTGTACGAACAGGAAGTGAGGGGCAAGACTTGTGTTCGCCCAATTTAACAAACTTGCATACTCTCAATAACAAGTATATTGGGTTGACCTGACTGCCTTCTGTATCTTTGACCCGCACTAGGAGACAATGTAGAAAAATAAAATAACTCATTTACTTTCCCATTTACACACAATGCAGTTTGAAAACTGGAGAGCAGGGTTATCTAAGAGCAAGGAGGAAACTAATGGTATATTTACAGAGACTGTTAAATGCTAATTATTATTAGCATATGCTTTCAACAACAATTGCATAAATAATGTTATGAGTTTAGTTTTTCAAATATAAGTATGAATATAGAAATATAAAATGCCTTTTAATAAGCATCCTTTAAATCCTAAACCTTCATTCACCCAAAAAACCAATTCAGCAACAGAAGTCTTACATAAATACTTACTGACCACAACATGACTGGCACTCTATGCCTAGTTATTGAAAACTGAATGTGGATTGACTCTGTTCTGTGGTGGCTGTACAATATACTATAAACAAGTTTTCAGTCAATCCCAAAGTCACTTCTGGTCAATCGACCATGTGGTCATATCTTTCTTAAAACACATACTGAATATCTGGGAATCTGTTAAGACAAAAGCATTCCTGAAAATATAGTAACTGAAAAACAGGTCAGCCAAACGGAGACTAATGAGAGAGTGTGTGTATAGGAAAAGCAGCTCATAGACTTTGGAGTTTTAAAGCCACAATTACATATTGTGACAAAAATAATCCCCCTTTATGAAAAGAACAGGGCTCAGGGGTGAAAACATGAATAAAGAAAAGAATGACGAACGAGGGTGATCAAATAAAGAGAATGGAGGGAGAAAGACAGAGAGAGAGAGAGAGAGACAGGAAGTGAGGGACAAGGAGAGAGAGGAGGGTGACGATTATAAGTATATATGGGATTGTGGTATGGCCTAGATTACCTCATTCCAAACCAAAGCCACACGTTTAGAATCTGCTGCCAAACCATTGCTCTCTCTCTCTCTCACACACACACACACACGTGCGCGCCATGTAAATTACTGGCCAATAAGCTCAGGAATATGACATGATCAATGTTTTGTGCTCAGACACCCGGCCGGTGACACCGCTCACCCTGTGGTTGTCAGTTGTCCTCTGCAGTCAAGGAAAAACTGACTCTATTTCAGGCCCACTCAATCACTGCTGCTAATGTACTGCCAATGTCTCCTGCTTTTTTTTCCTCAAACCTATTTTTTCTTTCTCCATCTGTTTTCTTAACTTTATCCCACTCACCTAATGCCTTTTTCTTTCATACACCTGTTTTCTTTTCCCAAGAAAGTCATTGTGAATTTTTATATTTCACAAGCTGCCTGAAATATAATGAGACTGTTGATTTTAAAGTCAACATAAAAATCAAAATTGACCCAATTTACTGTTTTAATACACATTCTTGGTCTTACTGAGCGCAATTCATCAGTGCAGGTTATCAGACTCCCGGGCTGTGGCATATGTAAGTAAAGCACAGCTTCTATCTAGCAGAAAAACCTAAAAATTTCTAAAGCTGTTTGTGAAGATTACATTTCAATATTTTAAATCTATTTTAAATCAGCAATAGTACCAAACAACAATAGTGTCTATAATTAAAATTACACACAAACACAAAACTACAGGTGATTGGCTCTTTTAACTAAAAAACTGGATTATTCCTTTACCCGCCATATCGTGTTATATTTTCTCCCAATTATTTCAGTATGAGTGACTTATTCTGTACAAGAGACATAACTTCTCCTTCTTTTGATTTGTTACATTTATCTTATATATACATAAAAAAGTTTATGTAAGCTAGTAGCAAAATATAAAAGCTGTGTCATTTCTCTTTAATTATTTTCCTTTTTGGCTGATGTCACATAAGGCAGAAAAAACAAGTAGCTCTTTAGGCGTTTTTTAAGAAGTCTCTATTCTAATATTTCAGATTACTTATAAAAGTAAATCAAATATAATCATGTCTTGTCTTACATTATCTTGCTAAATTTAAAACATTGTGTGAGAAAGTTACACAAGTAAAAAAGGTTTCATAAAAAACACATTAAAAAAAATCAAAAATACATATACTGAGAAGCTTTTCTAAAATGTAACAATATAGGCCTGAAATCCTAAACAACACATTTTATGAAGCACATATTCAGCGTTTGTTCCAGGATTGGCCACCGAACCTCAAACATGCAATGCACACATAAAAAGGCAGTCTTTCCAATCTGCCTGTTTTGCAGCTTTTGAAATAATGTTTGCGCTGCTTTATTTATTACTACATTGCTTGCCTGACACAGTAACATTTACTGTAATAGGGTGAGATGCATGGTTAGCTCCAAATGCCAGCCACCCGCATCCCTTTGCCAAGCTGAACAGACTGTGCTCGATTTAAAACTCCCACATAGAGCGTAGATTCAGAGACGCTGGTTACAGCAAACCCAGCAGTCTCTGCTTATGGCATTTATTAAAGAAATTACCGCAGCATCAGACAAACCCAGTTAGCATATGGTGCGGATAGTGCACGTCATCTCTCCAAAAACAAAGCGCTGTGATTAGCTTAGAATCAAAATGATAGTTTTTGACAAACACGTGTGTGCATTCAGAGCGCTGAGCCCGTATACAGCTGTGCTTACATACTGCCACCTGCATCGTCCAAGCTGGTTTCCCACTGAAACCCCAAATGTCTTTTTTATCTTCCTTCTCGGGTTTTTATTTGTTTTGATGGAACATCCATCAAACCTCCAGCTCAACTATTTGTCTTTATAAAAAAGAAGCAGCGATGTTTGCACCAGGACGGCCTAAGATGGCGAAACAAATAAACAACAAGAAAAGAAACCTTATGTGATGTTCCAAAAGATGGATAGAAGGAAAGCAGGGAATGAAAGAGGCAGAGCAGAGGGAGTATAAATAGGTAGGCTGTTGTTGTAGGAGAGAGAGAGAGAGACTGAGGTTTTTTGGCGATGCAGGCGAGCCAGAGGGAAATTGCGCGTGGCTGGTATTGGAGGCACTACAGTGGAGAGCAGTGGTGTGAGAGATGAGAAGAATCAGAGGTTTATTTATAAAGCTCAGCGTTTTATGGCAGAGAAAATATGGCCGTGTTCTGGAGCAGAAACAGGACTGGCCTGGATGTGCATGCTGCAGAGCTGGATGGAGGGTATGAGAACATATAACATCTGCCATTACCTGCCATGAATTTCACACTGGTGTATTTACACACAAATAATATGTTTAGTCATTTTTTTTTTAACTTGAGCTGTTGCTATAGGGGCAAAAATGCTCTTATATGTTGTACTTGTGTATTAAGTCACTATTTTTATTTAAATATTGCCGCAGAACACTTTCGCTTCAGTGTATTCTGGCCTAAAGCCACTGTAAGCAAGATCAGGAATGCCAGTGGCCAGGAAATATAGGGGTGGATAGAGATAGAGACAGAGCAGGAAGAGAGTGCATGACTGTTCCATCATAAGGTCAAAGGTTATCAGGGGAGAACAGACACAACAGTTTCAGCAAGGCAACTGAAATCACTCAGATGGCTGAGGTGGAAGCAGTGTTTTGCACGAATGCGGTACACTTTGGTGTCTAATAACTTTAAGGAAGTAGGGGAACAAATAAAAAAGAAGGTTAGATGTTACATAAACCTTTATTTACCAAATCTAATATTTACATTACATTTATATGTTTTTTCTAAAGCAATTTACAGTGCATTCAAGTTATACATTTGATCAGTATATGTGTTCTCTGGTAATTGAACACACAACCTTTGTGCTGCTAACACAATGCTCTACCAAGTGAGCTAAAGAAACACAATAATAGATATAATATAGGTCACAACCTTCCTTACTATAAATAACAATTATTTAAAATTATACACCAATGTCATAAATTTAACATTTAATTAAATTTACAGTAGCAAAACATTAATTACAAAAATAACAGCTAATATAATATGTAGTTTGACAACCTAAAAGATTACTAACCGACACTTTGATTACTACCTTCTTTCAGGGGCAATTTATTGAAAAATAAATCTGTATTTTGTACCCTATTTGTAGAAACTACCAAGTGGTGTAGTTTTTCTCAATTTTTCTCATAAGCACCCTTCAAAGATGGTGCAATATACCTGCAACTTTCAATATATTACAAATTACATGCTTTGGGTTCATGTAGCGTGACTCAAGGAATTGGGAAAAAAAATGAGGGAGAAGACACGATAAAATAACAGAGTGTGCAAGCAGAACCGTCCAAGCTTATCACCACTGGAGTCAAAGATAATCTTCCTTGGTCATACAGAAAGAGCCATAGCAACTGTCAGACTGCTTTAAAACCACTTTAAAACCAGAGAGTGGACAGTCACTGTCTCTTTGATGGACATATACATGCACTCTAAAGATCTCAGTGTGGAAATGTAGCATACATACACCTGTCTGAGGAAATCGAGGACCACCATGACCAGTCCAGTCTGGTATTTGACAGTGGTCCCCCTTATCGCTGATGCCAAGCTGCAAGCTGGACACAACCATGCCTGTCACACACTTCCCAGGCATGTGAGGGTAGGGGAATGTGGGAACTTGCCCAGACTGTATGTTGTGCCCTAAAGGGCAGTCAGAAAATAGCTCTATTTTCTCACCGTAGTTTGCTGCTGAGGATTCTAAATGAGGTCACTCTCACGAATGCCTCCAGAAAAACATATTCCATATGGTCTCCAACTCGCTGCAAGGGGTAAAATAATCCTCAACTCCCTGACAGGGACTAACTTTGGCATTAAGGAATTTTTACTAAACGTAGACAGTCAAGTCTAAGTCATGAATTTCCACACCCTCTTCTGCTTTTCAGCAGACAAAAGAAAAGTATTAATGTTCTACTTTTCAATAGCTTTTTATAATAGCGCCCATCACCAGTTTAAAGACCACAGAATAATACCATATAATCTCAAAGACTTTCCTCCAGTTGTGAGTCCCAGTAAGACTGACAGCAAATCTGTCCATATGCTGCACTCATTGCTGGTATACACTGTACACACTGTTTCTAACCTCTCAATCTCCATTGATTAAACGCTTGTCCTCTTCCACAGTGTACAGTAGAGGCAGCAGCATATGGTTTTGACTGAACCTTGATGGGGTTTCTGTTTAAATATCCCCTGGAAAGCCAGATGGGCCCTATATTAATGTAAGCCAAGCGGAACAGAGAAAATAAGAGACGGAGGGAGAGAGAATGATGGNATAGAGGAATATGAAACATTCCACAGCTTCAATGAAGTGCATTCCACTGAGCCAAAGTTTGGTAAATCTTCGCTAAAATTCCTGACCTCCCTTGCCTTAATCGTAAACTGTTTACACAACATAAAATCATATTTAATAATCCCTGAGATGCAGCCATAACCGAGGGCTTCTTATTTAATCAGTTTCTTAAGAGGTGCCCCTCAATGTAATAATTAATTAATTAATAAAATAAATTGATCCACTTGGAAGCAAGCAGAGATGAAAAACTGCAATTTCAGCCTTTACTTGGATGGCAATACAAACCTCTTTTCATCTGGACCACTTCACTCCATGAGGAAATGGTTGGGGCTGGAAGCTGGCGGAGTGGTTTATTTATGCTAGCTGATTAGCTGCCCATGTACAGTGTGAGAGATCGAAGGTGAGTAACAGCACCAGACTGTGATGGACATGTGTGGTGGGGTATGGTCGGGGGTGAGGGGGTCTACAGCACTTTTAAGGATAATGAGAATTAATCAGGATTAATGTTACCATTGGCACACGCAGCTAAGAACACACATGATAAGCACAGCATGTGAATTCTATGATCGTATGAAACTAAAAAAAACTGCTAAACAAACACACAGGCATATACTCTGCATGAGAGATTACAGTGCTTAAAACTGTCACCTAAAAACAGTACATATGTATTCATGCTCACATAACAGTTAATATTGTACTACTGCCATAAAAACATAATTATAGCTCATTTTGCAAATATTTATTTAGGTGCTGAGAGAAGACTCGCAGCTTTTTGGGTGGTTTTGCTATTTCAAACTTTTTATGCCACTTCTCCAAAAGACAGTTAAGCAAAAATAAATCAACAAATTTTAAATTTGATTTCTTTTAATTTATCATTTTGTTTGTTTGCTATGCCCCTCGCCCTAGTGCGTTGTAGATTTGATGCCTATGAAGCTTGGGCTGTCAATCCCACAATCCACTTTGAGAGCGTGACACTTGACTTCAGTTACAAATTAATTGAGAAAGCAACACAAATTGAATTGTTCAGTCTTCAGTCAGTTCTAAGAAACTACAGGTTGCCACACCCACCATTATGATCTACAATAGCATGATTGGTAGGTTACTGTCCTGTTGCTAAACTAGTCACTTAGTATTCTTAATAAAGAAATAAGAATACGGAAATCAGAAAAGAAATGCTCATGTTGTGATTAATGCCAGAACTAATCATTTCTTCATGTCCAATAAACACTGCGAACACCCAGTGGAGAAATGTTGCACCTGTCAGTATATCCCTCGAACACCTGTTATTGATGCCCTTTGGCTAGAGATGGAGCATTTAAACCTGCTGGAGAAGCACAGCTTTAAAGCTTCCAGGAATTCACACTCAAGGTAATCAGGTTGTAAACTCTTCCCACATCTAATGCTCATTTGGAAAAAACACAAGTGACACTACTTAAAAAGAACTGCAGAAATCACATGGGATTAGACCTACAGCTCCTGTCTAGTCTCAGGAATGTGTTGTGCTCTGTTTTCCCCATCAGCTGTGTCAGAGCTGTGAGTTATCTATGAATTAATCAAATATTCTGCAATCATTCCAATCAAAATTCTAAATGGCTATACTATAAATTCATATACTGTGTATATATATATATATATACCAAATGTTGGACATGCAGTTTAAGTCAAAGTGTGTGTGTGTATAAGAGATCATTTATAATTCGTTTTAAATGATCAGACTTGAACTGCATGTCCAACATTTGGTATTTTTTGTCCAGTGTATTTGCATTTTTTGTTTGTTTTTCATGTAACAAACAAATTAGTGCTGTTTATTTGGGATTTCAGTAAATCAGGGCCCTTTAAAGTATAATAGCATCTTAAACATGTTTATGACTAATGGTACTGGTCAAATCTAATCCACTAAAAGCATTATGAATGTACTAAACAAGCAATAACCAGAACCTTTATATAATACATGAACCTCTTTTTATCTTTCATATAAGTGCTATCTGTCCTTGATGTTCAGCTAAATAATATATTTTCAATTACGCTTTCTGGTTGTATGGGCAGCAAAGGCAAAATCAATAAAACCTTCCATTAACCAAACTTGCTCCATAATCACGAACTCTTTGATCATCCGAACATGTTGTCTGTAAAATCTTCACTTCGAGTACACAGCCACATATCTTCAATCAGCTCATCATCTATTTGCATGATTGCTGATTGGCCAGTGCTCCGAATTCCCCACTTCCTGTATTGGGGGCTGCATCCTGTCATTAGTATTACTCAGGGCTGTGATAGGGCACATCGCAAATGCTCCACAGGACCGTCTGGGTGTGTTTTATTAAAGACATAAATCATGAAATCTGAACCAGTTTTGGTAAAGGTAGTGAATACCTTTTCCACTACAAAGACAGCTGCATTAATGCTTCACTAGACAGTCAGACTCCATCCTAAAAAAACTGGTTATAAACTGGGTTTCTAAGCACCATAACACCTAATGATGTAGAACAAATGATCTAGACCTTTAGACATAACAAAGAAAATGCTTAAATCAAAATGTTTATTTCTAAGTAGAACCCAGATAAGGGTTGATTTCAGGCTGAACGAATGTTTCCCTAATGTTTCCTTTAAGTTACAAAGTTACCTGAAAGTTAGGGATTGATTTATATTTTCAAGTTAATTTACTTCTTTCAGGCACATTCTTTATTCTTTAAACCAGTCAAACACACACAGGATTGTGGAATATTATAGACAGCTCTTTACAGATGCATATTTACATACACTTACACATTATAAAGGATCTGAGATACCATATGCAGCACAAACACACACACACACACACATCCGGTTGTTCTCCGAACCCACCCCACCTTGAACCCGATGCCACAGCTCTCGTTTACGTCGTAATATCGTTTTGGGCAGAGAAAACATTCAGATGCAAATTTGAGACATTTGTGAATATCAATAACATCTGGCTGGCTTCCTGAGCAGGGAAAAATCATGTCTGGAGGCCGTGCCAATCACAGTGAGCCACACATGAATAAAGATGCCTGCTTCCCAGACACTGCCTCTCAGTCTCTCCAATACTAATTGAGATGGAGATGAACTCTCTCTGAAGAATGAAGACAAATCCTTCTTATACTTCATATATGTGTTTGAGGGTAGAAAAGAGGTCTTCTGTACACCTCCCACACATTTGAGGGCTTGTTATTTATTTGTTTATTTATGTTTCTGGCATGTAACAGTATATGTACTATGTGTGCATTCACTCTGTGTATCTTTATTGTACATTTTATTGAGTTGTGTTGTGTACCACCTGGGGGCACTACACGGATGGTACACAGCCATAGCTTGAGAACCGATGTATCATATGTATCATGCTACTGAACGATTACTTATGTACCATAACATATTTGGGTACTTCAGGGTACTTCAAAACGACCATGTTAATGGTATAGTGCTTTAATGTAAGTGGGATTTTTGTGTGTGTGTGTGTGTGTGTCTATTCATATGTGCACACATATATGTGTAAAGAGCTCACTGAGAGTTTGTTTAAATGTCAGGGGCTAAAAGAGCTGTCAACATGCACTTCCCCTCATTGTGTGTGTGTGTGTGTGTGTGTGTTTGAGAGTGATTAACATTGCTGTAATTGTAGGATTAGTCGAGACTATTGTCAGTGAGATAAAAATGACTCTTACTGTCTCAAGAGTCAATGTTAATGGGGGTCAATTGGCTGAAAGTAGGAAGGAAAGAAGTAATTATTCAATTACTTATCATAATAAAAGAAGATTCTCATTTGATTATGCTAATACGCCTGACACATTTTGAGTCCTGTGAAACATAGCTCAATAGCCACAGGTCGCCTGGGTCAGTCCAGCCCTTTTATTTTGTCTTAGCAGCTATTATACATCTTTACATGTTGATTAATTTAGACAGCATATAAAATTTGATTGACTCAGACAACAGCATTCTGAAAGGTACTTTAAATTACATATAGCAAGCAATTATATCAGACAACACTGAAGCTTTATTATGGTGATTGGCTGGAGATGCTAATCAGTGAAATCAACAGTGGATGAAGAATTCTTACATAAACTTTGTTTGCCATACCTGCCAATGGCAGATTAATTAAGGACATTTAAGGCCCACAAATATCTTCATAAAATATAATACCAGCCAAAAAGACATTAAATATAGATAAACTCCTGATTGTACGTTTTCACTAATGGAAAAGTTTTTCTTTAGTAGACTGTGGCTTTAATTTGATTGGCTCACATCCCTTGCATCAAAAGTTTAAATACAATCCAATCTAAACCACATTATTATGTTGTATAATAATTAAGCTTAAGCTAAGTTTATTTATCCAAAAGTCAATTTTTACTAGCATTAGAGGTTTGGCAAGTGTTAATTCTGAATCCTAGGTAAAATAATATTTAGCTTAGTTGTTCTGTTTGTTTTAAAGTGCCTCTTTGACACCAAAAAAAATACTTTTTTATAACACTGGGTGACCTTCCGCTCCCACAATACCTCCAATAAGCCCCACACCTTAAGAACCGTTTAACTAATGGTATCCACAACAACACCAGCAATAACATCTTGAAAAGAAGAAAGCATTTCTTTATTGTTTGGTAATATCACCTCTCTTTCATTCTTGATCCAGGTTCAATCCTCAAATCTCACGTATCGCCCAAGGGCGATGGCGGCATATGCTGTCCATCACACTCTGAAGAAGAATGCTTTGAAGTGCCTGCACAACAAACAGTGGACCCAGCCTGTCAAACAGGTGGGCACCTTAGACACCAAACATCTGGAACCATCTTTTCCAATTCTCTGGCTGAGCCAGCCGCTAGCAGACGGTCCGTATAACAGACGAGGGCAGTGAAGGACCTCTAATGTTACGTGTACACGCATATCACAAACACACACGTCCACTCTGCCCATTGTTTGTCATGACAAAATGGATTTCCAAATAAAAGGAAAATGATGAAAGACAAGTCAACCATCTGGGAGCTAACCTCCCTGCTCCTCCTTTCTCGCCCGCCCTCCGCTGCTCCACGTTCTCTCTTTCTGGATGGCGTTTGCCGAGCATTAATTACACGCGCCAAGGCCTTGTGTGTTTGGAGTGAACGGCCGCCAAAATTCCATCCGACTCTGTTGGTCTCGAAAACAGGCCTGGTGGGTTCCAATGATAACAGGGTGAGCGACTGGGCGGAGAGAATAGGGTGGGATGACAACTGGAAAGAGGAATAATGGTGAATAAAGATAATAGTCATGGAAAGGAAGAGAGGGAGAAAGAACAGGCAGAAAACAGGAGGTTCTTGAATCAAAGACGTGTGTTGAAAGATCAACACGTTTCCTTTGCGGTTAGAACCACTAATCAAGTTTTTTAAGCTGGCTGGAGTTTTACTATTATGGCGCTTCAGCTAAAATATGTAAAGTAAGTGTCAGTAATGTGTCAGTTTTTTTTCTTGTTTTTCTGGATGACGTACATCTTGTTTTCCAACATTTTTGTCTGAAATATCCCCACAGGTCAGTCAGGCTCAAATATCCTCATATTGACACCAAACCAGAAATGTGTTCTCTTTAACTTCTGTGGATATCATGTAATGTTATCATTCTTGCTGTTCCCTTTTGGTTGAACAAGCTGCCAGCCTCCACCCAATCTGCTGAGACCACCATAACTTTCAAGAAACAGCTGTGGATGCACCTTTTCTGTAAATTCTTGTCTAATCCATAAACATACAAACTTAATAGATTTAATCGTCAAAATAAATAAAATAAAAAAATCTAATTTCTAACTTATGAGAAATATGAAATTATGAGAGTTTCTGTGTTGTTATGAAGAAGAGAAACAAGTAAAAATCACTTCAAAGCCAAACTTTTAAATAGCTAAACTTCAGGGTGAGGAAGTATCTTTTCAAGAACATTTTAAGAGTTGCCTCTTAAGAAAAGAAGTGAAAAATTTTGTTGCTATTTTCATGATTTTTCATTATGTCTTTACATTAGGGAGGACAGACAGACATGAGGTTCAACAGACACTGAGAAATGGCTACAGTTGAAGTCAGTAAGGCTTGTTATGGCCTGTTGCTTTTACTGTGTCATTATAAGCAGATAACGTAAAGGCAAAAGAGAAAGCCTTAATCCTGTGTGGGCTATGACAGCAGCCAGAAGGCAAGACTTGTTGGAAAAACTTGTCAAATGTTTTTTATTGTAATTCTAGGTTGGATATTTTGCATTTTAGAAGTACCAGCAGATCCATAACATGTTTCCATTTCAAGCATCAACACACAAACACAGCCATGTTATTTCTTCTTGTTGCTTAAACTGCATGATCAAAATATTAATATATACACAGTACCTCGCTTGGAACGTATTGCATTAAACATCAATTCTTAAAGGCTGATTTATAATCACAGATTTTAAAATGACTGATCTTTGTATTATGGTACCTCCACTTACATTTTGATCGATCTAGGACCAAAACCAATTATTATTCGCAGATAGACAAAAACTGTCACAACCATCCCCAGTCTTGCATAAATACCCCCTGCCACTTAATGACCCACACAAAGTAAATACCAGTTTATCAACATCTGAACTGGAACTGTATTGAACTAGCTTGCTACGTACAGGCTCAAACAGGTCAAAGTGACGCATGCCAAATCTATGCTGCTGTCACATTTCGAACAACAGCAAGGGCCACTGAAACAATTTTAACCATGACTGGCATTTTAAGAGCCACAAATCAGCCATTCCATTGAGTCGAAGGTTAAGTTACAAAAAACGATCAATATCAGTGTTGCTTTACATAGTCCAGATTGTTTAGAAGGGCGCAGAGGCTGCAGTACAGACCTAACCGCTACTGCATTTGACATTTCACTGAAATTAACTTAACATATTACAGCATACTGGTCCAAAAATGAGTTTGCTCTCCTTCAGGTGCGTTGGCGGCTCGCATCTGATATAAGGTCAGAGACTCGGAAAGAGTATTTGGTGAATACATCAAACACAATAAAGGCAGAAGGATTTATTTTTCTTTTTCTGGTATATTGGAGGCTGATAACCTTTGCTTTAGTAAATATATATTAATTGTGAGACTGTGTGTGTGTGTATGAGTGTGTATCTGTAAAAGCCACATTTTGCCCGTTATTAGGTGGATAAAATACATTTTTAATATAATTTTGCAGCCATTATAATTTTACTACTTCCAATACATCACCCAGAATGTTATGATACTCCCGAGATCTGCTTTTCCCCAGAAAAAGTGTTCCTTGACTCATTTTTAATATCTGGTTTATCACACATTAAGTTGTGCCAAAAACTACATGGAAGCCAAACCCTTATATCAATATTTTGTGAGCTGAGAGCCACAGTGTAAAGGATAAAACCTGAGAGCGCGGAGGAAACAGCAGGATGGGCCGCATGTCAGCGCATGTTGTAAAGTTTGGTTGAACTTCTGTTTGGGGTTTGAGAAAGAAGAAGAGCGTTGCTCTGTTCCAAAACCTATTGAGCTACCTACAGAGACGACGTGTTTTAAAGCATTGTAGTTGTGAGACTGTTCCAAAAGGCAGGGCTCTTAATTATGTTTCCCTGCTAAGATGCCTCAATTTGACCAAATTCTAAGGCTATCTTTAATGGAGAATGCAATCCCAGAATGCATTGCAAAAAGGTGCCTCACTAGGTTTTGGAACAGAGTAAGGGAGATTAAAGAGGAATGCAAGGCAGACAGAATACAGTAAAATATTAACCAGGGTAAGTTCTTAAGGAATGACGTTTTCTTCAAATGTGGACTGAAGGACCTCGGAACAGCCTATTGAGTTTGTTCTTTGATGTGTGACTTCGGCTGTAGACAGAGACCTCCAACACAGATGTATATCACACTAACCTATGGCTAACACTAAGTCCCAAATTTACATTCCTGTCAACCTAGTAGCTGCACATCCCGCAATTAATCAGCGTGCATAAGTGCGCTAAAGTGAGGGAGGTTTAGATAGAAGACACCACACTCACTTTGAAGTTTCCTGCATGAGTATCTGCAACAATAAACAGAACGTTCAGATTATAACAAGCAGCGCCGAGATCTGATCTGATAGATAACACTTGTTCTGCAGATAACCTCTGTCATGCAGATCTACTTTCAAATGCTTTTATTTTTTCTGCTTGTATTTCCCTTCCCACATCTTAGAACATGCATTTCCACTCACACATACATCAATGTTCATCTTTTTCCTTCTCTTCCACATGCATACACACATTTCCTGTGACTATCTCTGGTCAGGGACACCCCATGCTGGTACATATACCTACATCCAAGGAACATCTGGAGTAATGCTGTGATTGGCAGCTGACAAACTTCAGATGACACTGCGGGATGAGACCCCGGATCACACTTGAACTCCTGCATGCGTTCAAATCAATCCAATAGACAATCAAATCAAATGGGACCAGCCCGGCGATTGCCAGAGACTCTGCAACTGATGACACGGCCCAGGAAGATGGAAAAGAGGGACTTTAATTTTGCAGAGGTGATGGGTCATGAAAAAGGCATCATGGAAGTGATTAGAGAATGCAAGATGAGCTGACGGAAGAAGGGAATATGTGGCAAGGTTAAATTATAAAAAAAGATACATGCATAAAATTTGGGTTTTCTCTGTTTGGCTTGTGGATAGAGAGAGATATTGTGCTGATTACTCACAAATCTTAACCTTAACCCACCTCCAACCTGTCTCTCTCTTTATTCAATTGCAATCTGAAAACATAGAGGTTCTCAAGAATTGTTTTGGTTGGCAACCTACTTTTTAAGTTCTAAAATTTTTGTGACTACACACCTCCACCCATTACAGATTTAAGCAATGCACTTTTGCACATTGCAAATTTTTAAAATCATATCTAGTTTTATTATTACTGACTGTAACAAAAAGATACATATTTAACATAAAGGTCTAAATTACCTAGAACCTTTAAAACAATACATATGCCATAATGCCATACACACACACACACACACACACACACACAGTGTTCTGTAACTGTGTAATGTGAGTTGCTTTTGATGAAAGTGTCTGGCAAATACATACAGTAAATAGCCATCATGACACCAAGGTTCTCTATAAATTCTCTGCTTTTACTTTTTGTCAACAGAACTCTTATGTGTTTAAGCATGTGCTAGTGATCAAGAGAACACATCTAAATAACATATGTAATCAGAAAGCTCTCAAAGAGAGACATGCTTGATGTGTTGGGGATATAGGTTTTCCTGTGGAATGCTGAAATCCCAGCGAAAATCAGGTGGTACAGTCAGACAGACACATTGTAAAGTTATACGCAGTTCTTACCAGCCACAGTGTTTCTAGCCCAGGAGACCAGTGATGCAACAAAGCCATAATTGTTTACAGAGTTGCATCAGGGTCTCGTGTCCAAATGTATTTTTTGTTTATTGCTCACCTACACTGTGTTTTTGTGTTTCCCTGTGAGACCTAATTGGTCAGTTGGTTTCTGAAGACTCTGCAAACAGCAAACCCCACAAGTTTTCATTAGGAACAAGCTACAACTCACTCAAAAAGACTTTCATTTTCTCTGTTCCATACAAAGTAACGGTGGTCCAAAGGGTCTTGAAAACACGGTGCAGCTGTTTTTGGGGACTTTCCACTCAAACTGAAGTGACTCTAGAATGGCTGATGTAGAATGTCATACAAATGTCATACTTATTCCCTTTACAGGCTACAAGCAAAAAAATAAAATCTCACATATATAGTAAATAATACAACACTGGAACGTGAGCTGTTAAATAAATAAATATAATAAATAAAACTGTTTATTTCTTATTTATTTAATATTTTAAAGATTTTGATTACAAACTTTTAAACAAACAATATTATAATGGTACCCTTTGTGTCAAAATATGTATTTATTTACATGTATATGTATGTAAAGGCATTGAAAGGACATGTACAGTAGGCGGCTACATATTACCAGCTCAGAGTGTAACTGTTTTTCATCTTCAATTTTAATTTGCAGTCCCCTGTTGACAGTACTGCGGTTCATTAATATTAATTACACTTTTATTAATCCGACTGATTTCAACTGATTTACAGCCCCTAAAATAATTGCTTTCGTTAGACTGTGCTGATTATAATTGAGACAATTGTGTTTATCACAGTTTGACGTTAGCTATTGGGAAATTTACACAGGGATTCTGACTAGTAAATTAAACAATACACAGTTCAGACGTTTTAGACAGAACCGGAAACCAAAACGGACATTTTATCTAATCTTTCTTTCTAGTTAACTCCTGTGCAGTTTATAAATAAATACTGTACAGTCTTTCTTAGCGCTTCATTAAAAATATGCCAAAACCACAACGTGACCACAACATCCTCAAGAATCTTTTATTATCAACATTTTTAAAACATTTCACCAATGCAGGGAAATATTTGCGGTCAATTTGTATTCATTTATCATTCTGAGATAGCCTTTCAATGTATACCTAATGAGAACAGATTGTCCCAGACAAAACACGCTTGCACATGCAAGGTCAATAGTATCTTTTAAATGTCTGACCACACACACATCAGATCTTAGTAAACAGGGATACGCTAAATAAACACATACATACACTCACACAGTCACAGCTGTGCTATACGCAGAACAGTGTAAGATGATTAGAAAAGATCTCAACTGTTTATGTTCTTGCAAGCCAGTGTGAAACTACGCTACACAATGAACTCATGCAGCACTGATGGTGATCTCTGTCTCTCTAAAAGTGAAGCTCCACAGGCTGGAGGCCCCGCAGACAAAGCAAAGTGGCCAGAGTGCAAAAAAGCATCACGTCACCATTTTTCCTCATTATATGAGTGGACTTACTCCTTGGTCTGAGGAGAACAGAAGAGACAGAGGTCATGTACACACTGCAGCTAATATGGTTTTGACTCCTCTTCTGAGTGCTGAATCGTGTACACACAGAGTTAGTTTGTTTTAGTGGAGTAACAGTCACATTCCACAACCAAATTCACTTGAAAAATTTAGGTAGTGAGTTTTCATTAATGACAACCAAATTTATGATTATTTAATTCTTTAAAGTGGTGATGGGAAATCGTACATAATCTGGTTTAAGTGAAACAGATTCCTCTATCAACCTGTGTTTACTAACAACTGCTGAACCATATACTGCCTCTGAAGTAATCTGATCAAAAACAGCTAACACTTAACGTGTTAAGTTGTTGGTATCCATGTTTCTTGTTTACAGCCACCAGATTCCAAAACGTTGCTATGTCAACCATTAGAACATCACTATATAGAAGTGACACCTTTATTTCATGCTCACACAGAATGATTATTCACCGAAAGAAAATGAGGTCGTCACTCTGAAGATGTTTCAGCGTGTATGTGGCCAAAAAGAACCTCATTTATACACTCACTCCAGGACGACATCACTGGGAACGTGTCCGATACTCAGAGCTGAAGCCAGAATTAACACTGATTCATCAGTTGATACAAAGGGCCAGATTCTCAGTCTGTGTGTGTGTGTGTGTCCTCCTCTTCAGTTCGACATTAAAAGGTCTCTGCTCTCTTGTCCTCCCTCACATTTTTTTTTTCACATCCCCTCCTAACATGTGTAGAACATCTCCAATCGCTTTCATAATGTATGGACTTTAGGCGCCGCTACGCAGATCAATTCATATTCTTTTATCCCTATGAATTAATAAAACATTAAGAGAAATGATAGCCTGTTTCTATCATTTTTTAAATCTTCCTCTAATTTCTCCTCAAAAGCTCCAGTGTTCTGCACTCCTGGTGTTAAGATATGAATATGTGAGCGCCAATGTGTGTACGTGAACGGGAGAAATAGGCACAGCAGGGGACAGATACCCTGAGTAGTTTTTAGCAAGGACCCATTTGGGCCCTAAGTGTTCCCGCCTCGCTGCCTCAGAAAGAGCCTCTCCATTTTTCAGCTGGAAAATAATAAGCTACAGCAGGAACCTGGGGAGTCAGTGGCTCGCTGACAGAGTCGCAACGCTTTTCTTCTAAACGCTGCAGCCTGTGTGTTCAGTATAGCTGTAGCTCACCTGTGACGTGACGTTACTATGAAAGAAAAGAATAAAAGCCCTTATTTCAGAGGTATGTACAGTTTCTCATGTTAGAAATTGTAATTAATCTAAAGCCAAGCTGATTGGTGAAAAGTCAGCTGCATATAAAAAACACAGCTTATCATATGTACCTGTAGTTGCCATGGTGTTTTTACATTTGTTCATTTAACTAGTTTAAAATATCCTCTCATCCCTTTGGAACACACACACAAAACACCACTTACTGCCTATAGCATTCTTAGCATTAACACTCCACTCACCTGAAGAGTGCATGTTGTGTGTTATCATAATTTACTTCCTACTTATCACAGTTTACTGGTTTTATTAAGTTGGAGCGGTATAGCTGATAAGATTGTTGTGGCGAATAAAACATTTACCCTTTGTCTTAAAAATGATTTTGTGAATTAAAAATAATTAAAATTAATGTAAATTCTAATTTAGCTTATTTGTTTGTACTGTCTCTAGAATTAAACAAAAGTCTAAATATGTTAAAACACTCCAATCAGAATATCAGGAGATCTCCAAGGCTCACATAAACATAAATAGTTATTGTCTGTACATTGTTCGACCGGCGCTCTACAAGTTTAGCTACAGTAATATGGCATGACCATAGTGCATTTTGATATTTTATGTTAGTGATGTGTAACTGATCAATAGAAGAAGAAGACAGCAGGGTTAAACCAGGAAAGAAGAGAGAATATCAAACCATCGGTGCTCTAGAGAAATCAATGGTTGTCACTTTGCAAATGATTCCATAAGGATTTATTTGTGCTTCTATAGTATTCATTGGACTTAGGCTCTGCACCTGCAGCCATTAAAAGCTTTTTCCTCCTTCTTTGAGGTTTTTCGTATGCTGCGTTTCAGTACACTAGCATGCTAATCCATCTTGGTTCCTGAGAGAATGATGATGGACATAAATAAACCCAGTGGCCTCCTGCTTTGCGAGCTTTTGACTAATGCACGTTTCCCTGAATACCGAATCAAAGGAAACAAACGTGGAATGTGCTCGGTCGCCACGGTGACAGGCTGTCAAGACAACGGCCCCTTCTGTGACTCTGTCTCTCTCTAATACGGCACACAGAGCTGCTCTTAAAAGAACAGATGCAGCCAAAAGACTTTTAGCCATCTTTATAACCTTCTCTTTCAGCACTTTATTCCCATTGTATCCTCTGCTGTAATGAATTACTTTGTTTTACATTTAAATACAAAGTGCCTTGATATTACCATGATGTTCAGAAAATTGTACCACGATGAGGTTGTTTCTGAACACACTGCAATGATATTGTTAAAAGTACCTGGGAGTATGATTAAACTGCATAGCATATAAGTATCATGCCATTAAAATCTGATACCATCCACATTTGGGGTGGGGTGGTTCTGGTTTTGGCTATTTGTCAGTTGGTAAAGCTTAGAAACCAGCTAGCCAACCAGTCAAACTATTGGAAACCAGCTTGGTCAGACTTGATGACCAGCTAGATCAACTTAAACCAGAAAACGCTTTTAGGCTGGTTGATGTATTCAATAAGAAATATTTGAAGTTCTCACAGAAATGCCTTGATGTTCCACATGCATTACTTCCGAGTCACTTTAGTAATGCAAACATGTATATCTTTTGAGGATACATATGTGTTAACCAGGTCTGGCTGTGTTTGAGTCAACAGAGAGTACAATCCATTAAACTTCAAATATGACCCTCAGGGGCAAATTACTGGCCTTTACTCGGAGTGAAAAAAGGGCTAAATTATTCATTTCCTCAGTCCTAAGCTCCTCAAACCAAGATAAATCTGCTTTCCAAAGAAACATTTCTCCCATGGTTAATGACTCATTGCAAGTATATTCCAAACCACAGTCAGTGCTAGACACCATAATACCAATTTTGGCATCTGCTTTTTTTTTATAATGGAACTATGCACAATGACCTTTATGAGTTAAACTCCACAAGAGAAAAAGTCTTTTAAAGTCACTTTAGCACCCTACCTCACATACTGCAATAAACACTAAAGTGCAATATCTTTTTAGTTATGTGTAATCACACACACATACACCTTTAATCCCATCTATAATGTCCATTCTCTCTTTAATCTCCTGTGGAGAAACAAGAACACAAAGAAACAGTGTTTCAAAGACGTATCGTCCCAGAGCATTGTGGGATGGCAATATACATGATAGGATTTGATGGACACCAAGTAACCTTTCAATGTGAGGGTCAGGTCAGAGATAAAATACAAGCAGAGTCAGTTTATATTCTTATCCTTTCCCACAAATAATAGAACTGTACCTTTAAAAAAAAAGCTTATTTCTGTCTGCTTTTTACACTGATTTCTGTTCTCTGACATGCCCCTGTTAGGCGGTACTGGACAGTGGTAAAATGTGTGTGGCGGTGGTGCTGTTTTCTGATTGGCTGTGGCACTGACACCAACTGATGTGTGTTATTATGATCCGTCAACCTGAAGGCCAAACAATCACTGTATATAAATCTGCATGGACCCTGACTAAAGACAGCTCTATGTAGGACCTGAGATTGATATTTGGCACATTGGAAACTGTTTTCAATAAAGGTTTAAAATGTTCTTATAACTAAATTGGCATGGCGCTAGCAAAACCAAGGTTATGGGTTTGATTCCTTGGAAACATATTGCATTAGTCAGACATATAGAAACATGAATGCACTGTACTGCAGGTCACTTTGTATAATAGCATCTGCTAACTGCATGGAAATGTAAAAAATGGCATTTGTGTTGTGCGTGCACACACAAGATTAGGTCAAGCTTATAGCTTATCAGGGATTGGGTTCTAGCAACCAACAAAAGAGGCTTAAGCTCTCTTAACATGAAACACATCTAACAGCCTCGTAAAAGACTGCGAGCTCAGCTTCCGTCAAAGTTTCATTTGTTTTGTGCTGTTTTTTTCTGTCATCTAAATCTCATCACTACTTAGTTTCCTCCCTTTTTGGCAGACAGCTGTAGAAAAGAACATTTTTTAAATGAAACGGAGAAAGATTTAGTTAAGTCTCACAGACTATCAAGAGTGGACTGTTGACCTCTACCTTTCACTCCCTCTCTTCATTACTTTCTTCAGACATGTGCACCCTTCACGCCTGCTGCGTATCACCATTCGCTCGTTCTTTACTTCTTACAACTCACTGCTTCTTTAAATAAATGACAAGGCCAGAGGAACAAAAAAACAGCACGAGCCTTTTAATATGACCTCAAGATTAGGCGTGAAATTAAAGTTGACGTAATACAGTTGTATATATCGCACCAAAACCTAATACTGCTGTTTATTATTCGTTTAGTCAAAACATGTTCTGGGTCTCCTGGAGGGACAAAAAAGGAATGCTGATAAATTTTAAGCAGACACTTTTATTAAATTTTACCAAAACAATTATGTTAACCGCTTATTTTGATATCATTACAAACATCTTTTTGTTTATCTGTATTTTCGTATTATGTTCCAGTAAATCTGTCTAGACCGTTTATTATGATGAATGCATTTGATGAATCAAAGTTGTGAAAGACATTAAAACTTGTCCACAGGACATTTTAGCGTTCTGTTATGTTTAATTGTGCTATTTTTACTGTTTACACTTCCCACTTTCATGCGACTCCCATAAAATGAATTTAACAGTTTAAATGTATGAAATGATCTTCTTAAATATGACCAGCATAGTTCTGTTGTAAAAGTCTGAACTTTGAAAGAAAGCATATGGCATTATGAACTACTGACTCAGACCATATGCTAACAGGTTAAAGGGTATGACAGCACATAGGGTGTACGCCCAACCCAAGCAGTGAACCATACAGATCCATGACCCTTATTTAGAAAGCATATGTAATCTTGCCAACATTACCTCACTGTCTTTAGCCCACTGAAGGACTTCCTAGCAGGAAAGGGAGTCAGACCTCGATGGCCCGGTGCTCTAGAGATGTTCACCCAGGGGAGTGGTAATGAATCAAGCCCAGGCCAGTGTGGTATAACCAGCCCTTTGTGGACAGTGAAGGGAGGACAACACTTCTGAGATAACCAAGTTGTAGACTGTGTGTGTCTGCTACATGGACTGCGGGTTGGTAACCAGACTGCAGAGTGTAACCAGGACAACCGTCAGAGTAACTAGGGGACACCAGAGGGATTATTGGAGAGAGAAATCGGATTGGCACACTTTTGTGAATTTGTGAGGACAGTTCTTGCTCCATCAGATAAGCTTCAGTCTATTTTTGAAAAATGTTTTAAAGGCAGATATGAATAATGATATTAAATATAATATTAAACAGAGTAGTCTGCCCAGGTCCCAGTGTTATATTACCACTGATGCAGAGCTAAAAAAAACAACTCATTTTGTTACAGGCTCAGAATATTTATCTGTTTTGTGCTCTTTAGATAAAAGCAGTGAACTTGTCTGTTGCACTCTTTCTCAGTTTCCCTCCATCAAGGGGTTAAAATGTCCTCTTGGTCCCTAAGGAGGAATAATACAAAACTGTGGTGTAATAATACAAAACTGTGTCCCTGTGGTCATTGTTTTGCAATGTAAGATATTAAGATTAATTTATGCTTGCTTCATATTAAAATATGACACTTGTCAGGTTCTCTAAAAAGCTGTTTGTCTGTCAAACAGTATTTATAAAAAAAATAGAGAAAAACAGCAAAAAACAGAACAGAGTTGTGCAAAGGTCAAATGTCAGGGCAGCACAGAAAAAATGTTTTTCAGGCAAGACTGATATTTACACACACATGTACAGTGACTAGAATGAGCTAGAGAATAACAGTCTGTGTTTGCAGTATAAGAAAAAAAAAATAAGAGAACAAAAGATAAAAGAAAATAAAGCAATTGAATTAGGTCAAAACGGAGCGCTATTCTAACATTAAACCATGCAATCCATCTAGAGTCTTCATGATTAAATGTGATTGTATCTTTGGTCAAACAGTTTGAGTGACATATCATGTGTCAAAAAGAGGACTATTACAATCCACAGTGATTACTCCTAATCTAATGAATGCATAAAATTACTCTTGTAACCTGTAACACCTTTGGCTTTGCTCACAGGGGATATTAATGCTCTGTTTCTGGAATAGCTGCTTTGAAACATGTTTTATTGTTAGGAGTGCTATAAACTGACTGTCAAAAGACTTAAATATAAAGATGACAGGTTGTGTTTATGTATGTATGGGGGGACCTGGCCAATTGGCACCATATATTGGGCCAGTCAAACTGTATGCTATTAATATTACACACAGGAATGGTTTTATGTCTATGA
>JAZGTK010003328.1:9465-27775 GCA_036877625.1 Ambastaia sidthimunki | reverse complement strand
GCTGATGGTGTGTTTAGGTAGAGGTTGGTGCATAAGGGAGCCAAAAGCAGGTCTGATCTATAAGGCTGTAAGTCAGAATCGATCAGGACCCGTACATTATGGCTCTCTGGGATGGATGTCTTGGTCTCCTCACAGGCTCTGAACACACAGGCCTGGACTAGAAACTGAGGTTAATAAAGACACAATAAAGAAAGAGAGGAATCTTTCTCTGCTTTAGCTGAGGGATGTGAATTTTAAATAGCCCCGTTCCACCACTGACTCCACACGAGTTATTCTACAGAGGTGAATCATGAAAACATTTTCAGGTAACATTTCACCCTCTAAATAAAACAGAAAAACGTTACAGTTTACATAAAGGAAAAGAGTGTTTCAGAACCTTTGAATTTTTTCATTGTGACAATTAAGCACATTTTCCCTAAATACTCATCACTGTGATTTTTTTAATTCTGTTGTTTTTAATAGTGATTATCATTAGATTCTCATTACTGTAATACAGCATTGTTTTATTTTATATCAGCATAAATTAAAGAAAATACAAATATCACCCTGTACAAATGCCAGTGAAAAATTTCATTTATTTTCATAACTAATATTTACTGTTGATTTTTTTTGCATTATGATTGGGAATCGGTGACTTTTCACTTGTTGACATTTTTGACGTCCAAAGGAAGTTTTTGTTTTGATGCAGTGCATTATTACACATTTGGTTCTGATGTGTTTCTGATGTTATATATCTAATGTTTTTTATTACTATTACACAACTGTTGTTTTAAACTTTAGGATAAAAGGATAATCAGGCTTTCAATATGCAGTGTTGACTCAACTAATTATTTTTATTTTGCTGCTAACTAAATTTAGATTCCAACGTTTTGAAAGTTGTATAAATTGTTTCTCTTTTCTAGGGACCACACCTGCAGTGCCCCCAAGTATCCAACATCAATAAATCATGTCAAAGGTAAATGCAGAATAAATAAAAGATTTCTACATGTATGACTGATGAATTATGCAGATGCTGTTTTTCTTAACTTTTTTTGTCCTTCTGAATCATTCTTCTCCAGTGAAACCCAAAAGGCATTTCAAATTAAACAACATGGTTTCCCGAAACCATTGAAACAATAACCGTAACACAGATTGTCTCGGCTTTGTTATTAACGAGAAAAGATCCTTTGTGTCGGTACTCTCTTGTGGGAGTAAGCTGGAGATGTGAGGGAGAGAGAGAGAAAATGCTCTTGGTGATTTGAATCCCTCAGGGGGTGAAGGACAGAAAAACAACCCTGTGACAGACTGTTTTGACTGGGAGCTAACTAAAATCACCGTGTTGATACAAGAAAAGTCCAACATGATTTTCCCCCCTCACTTCTCAGCAACAACAAAAAGTGCTGAAGTTTAAATTAGACACTGTTTTTGACACTTCTGAAGTTTCTGTTCCAGACACAAAAGTAGAAGAGCGTCAGTTGAAGGCAGATGTTGAACACAGTCCAAACGCCACAGGCTTGCAGAAACCTGAATTCATATTTTTATAACCGGAGGATAAGAACATACGCTGTTGCTTGTCTGTCCCTCATGATTTACCATGTTCGGTGAAATCTTCTCCATCCTCTTAAACACTGACGTATCTTCTCTCTGGTACCTGATAGACCTGCTGTCAGGAATGAAAGCAGTGTTCAGAGAGGCAAATAATGGAAAGGCTGCTTTCAGGAGCTGAATGCTGTAGCAATTATCATTATCTTCAGCAGGGCCTGAGGCTGCTGTGTTTCTCTGTGCTCTGACTGATGGCATCTAATCTAACACACAACTTTATGGGTGTCGTTACACTTATGTTCAGTGGTGTAAAGCAGTTGTACTACTTCATTACTGAATACTTGTATTTTTACTCAATTATAGATCTGAGGGGAAAAAGACGTTACCACACAATTTCATTCGGACTTCTTTGATTTTGACACAGTCCTTTTACACCAGATTATGTTTTCACTGCAGGTCTGTTTTTTATTGTGAGTCTTAGGAGAAGCATTAAAGGCTTCCTGTGGTCAGTCTCGTTCTCATTGAGACGCATGTAATGAAGAAATGAGGAGCTTTATTGAGGGTAATATTTTCTAGGAACATAAAGAGATGCATTTGCTTAATTTAAAAGTGGTGTTGCATTGCTACCTAAAGAGACTGAATGACGCTTTAAAGGCTCGTCTTGGAAATACATTTGCTCATTAAGACCTCCAACTGGACAATTAAAGACAGAACATCAAACTATACTTTTATTACAAATGTAAAAAAGAATTATGACTTAATTATTAAAAACCTTGTGTTACTGGAACATATTGTTCACCGTTTCTTTGTTTAAAAGTAAAGTGTGTCATCTAAAATTTGTCATTATCATTAAAAGTTGTCTGAACACTTCTATCTGCAATGGGTCTGACAAACAGATAGCCCCGCCCCAAACTCACGCCATTGGTTGAGCCAACATTGCTGTTTTGTCTTCTGCATATTATGCTGAAATAAGAAAGTTTGAAAACACTGAAAAAATTAGATACTTCCCTGTTAAAATTTTATACCTAAAAATGCATTAATTGAAGGAGTAGATCACACAAAAATGGATTTGAGAAGTTTTAGTTAAAACTTCAGAAAACAAAATATAGCACATACTGTATATAGGCTTGTTATTTAACTTTTATGTTTTTGTCAAATTATAAAATGTTCTTTCTGTTCTAAGTTAAGTTGATCTCTGCTGTGAAATTGACAAGATAAAGCACTTAAACGAGTGAAGAGTCAGATGGGAATATGCATACAAATCACAACAAGTTGTCATACATTCATTTCTCTTCCACACATTTTTCTAAGAGCTCACAGTGTTTGCAGGTGTACATGTTTGTGTGTACAGCAGCCCTGAATTGTGCTGAGGGCCAGAGTGAGGAATGCTGAGAAAGCTCACATCACATCCAGCCTGGCCAGATCCACAATGAGTTATAACCAAATTCTGGACAACACCGCACTTCCTGGGTTCATGCAAATGACAAAAACATGTTCTCCGATCTCTTGCTCTGTCTTTCTCTGTCTTTTCTCCCTCAAACAGGCATCAGGGATTTTTAGAAAGAATCTTGTCTCTGCGTATGAATATGATTTTTGGCAAACACTCATGGAAGATTGTCAAATGCTTAAAGGAGAAGACCCCCCTTGGTCAGGAAGTTTATCATGTTTAATGACAGACTGACAATGTTCAGGGCAGGAAATAAGGAATATTTTTTAACTCTTTATATTTAAAAGTCTCACACTGACCTTTTACATAGTTTCTTAGACAAATAAATAACCACCCAAACAACAACAGAAAAAAAATCAAAGAAAGAAAAAGAAACAAGAACGAGTTTGTGTATTTCCAGCACTGGAAAACATGACTAACCATGTGAGATGCTAGAACAGTGACATCCGGTCTTATCAAGGCATGGATGCAATCCAAAGCGTTGCCTAGTAATCAAATAAAACAGCATTTACACAAACATTACAAACTAAACTCCAAATTCCCATATACTGCAATCATTCCAGTCATATTCCCAACCTTAACAGAGACCTTATGTGACTTCCTCCAGAGATCCATCTGTAAGTGGTAGCAATCCTTGCAGTATTAATATGGCCACTATAATAGTTCTCGTTTGTGGAATTTAGATTAAGAGAAAGCTAATCGGAGGTGATAGCAGGCTTTACTCTAAATCAAATCAGGGCACATAATACTATATGTGAACAATAACATGCCGTCTTTTAATATTACTGCAACAAAACACTCAAACTCAGTGGCCTAATTCAATTAGCCAGAGAAATGCAGCTATTTATAAAGCACTGTACCTTTAATAACCCTCTAATGGACCCTGATTTTGAAACTAGTGGAGTAACTTTGGACATTCACATTGCGTTACATAGCCTACATAGAGAACAGGGTTTAATCCAAATCAAATGAGTTATGATACCAGAACTATCATAACACCAGAACCGGAAAATTGTTTTTTTATATCGAAAGTTCATCTGCTTCCCACTTAAAGTACATTTACTGAAAGTCCAAATATGAAATCTAAATGTGATTTTATAATGTGAAGCATGAGGGAACAGCCACAATTGAACACTAGCATCAGGGAGGTCGTGGGCAAGATTTCAAAAACAAAACTGTGCCTGGTTCATGTTTATTTAACCATTTCAAAATGAACATAACCGAGACAAACAATGATGAGAAAATACAATGTATCTGTTTAAAGAGCCTAATGCATGGGATTACCACTTCTCATCTTAAGTATAAATTGAGTCTAATCAGCAAATGTGAAAGATTTATCAGGGTATAATTCAGCTGCATCTGAAGGTATAAGAATTTAAAAGTGTTTGGCATCATTCCGGGATGTGTTAAACCGGTGCATTAAAGATGAGAATATGAATTTAAGATTACGGCTTCAGTCTTCATTATAAATGAAAGATGTACTTGTTCTCTTTCCAGTTGGCTTGCAGAGACACAGCACACATTCACACACACAAAATCGCAAGTCCAAAAACACGCACCTGTGTACACATCCACACAGTTTTAGTGTTTAGCCAGCAGAGGTTGCTGTGTTGCCCCAAGTTGGACACATGCACGTTAACTCTGGTTGTAGTCGGGATGGCACACATGCAAACATGCACTTGTGAACACACATACACACACTCATTGTTTTAGTCCACGGGAGTGACTAACCAGCCCCAACTACCTGCAAGTCAGAGTAAACTTCCACTAAACATTGTTTTTAAGGAAAATTCTTGTGGCAATACAGAATAACATATTACAGTATTTACCCCCATAACTATACATTGTCATTTAGTTATTTGCCCTTAATACCCCTGAATCGTTGCTGTTACAGAATAATTTTTGGAATTCGCATAAAAGACAAAAAAACAAAAGCACAAAGTAATAAAAATTCGGATAAAAGAAAAACTGTACTCAGCAAACGAAAGGATTCAATTGGCCACAGAGTATTTTAAACCAATCAAAATGCATCTCTTGACAGTGAGGGGATTAGAGGCCTTCATTCCTCACACCTTGTGCAATCACAAAATGCACTCAACAAGCTAACGAAATCTCTGCCTAACGCTGTCATTCTCTCTGGCAGAGGTAATTTTGATACAACACCATTTCTGCTAATGAAGAGCCATGGATTAGCTCTCTGCCACAATCTCAAGGTTTGCAGCCTGGCACTCAAACCCTGGCAGGTGGCTGGTTGGTTCAGACAGTCCCCACAAGCATCCAGCAGTAAGGCTGGCTGTGCGTCTCCAGGGCTGAATGTCCGCGTCTCACTCGTCTGTCTCCCCTCCACATCGCAGCCATAATGCGGAGCGTGCCAGGCATTCCATCAGAACGAAGGACAGAAAGAGGCGGGGCTGAGAGGCCGTGGTGGTACATTTGGCAGGGCTCAGCCTCTCCCATGGGCCTCTGTCTCTTTATTAGATGCTAACACAGCCACATAAACTTTCCTTTTGCTTAGTTCTTTCCTTGTTTTGTTCGTTTTTGTTTTTGAGATGAAATTTAATTGCCCTCAGAGAAGCTTGAGAGAATTAAAAAAAAATGGGAGGGGGTCATTTTTCTCATACATTAGGGCCTTTGTCACTGTATATCTTTGGCTGTTCAGATGGCTCACCCGCAGTGTGAATATTAGAGAAGTCTAATATGAGAATGCTGTTGAGGAGAAAATATACGACACTGAGCTCCCCAAGACCCAGTGTAATCATATTGATTTGAGAGATACAATTTCTTTAGGTTCAACATACTCCCAACATACCTGAGTGGACTAATTTATGATAAAAATATTTTCAGCCATACCGCAAAACAACATAACACCAATGTGTTTTGCTATATGAGGTTTTCATTAATATTCTTTATGTTTAAAAAATTTACCACTTCTTTTGAATTATGGGAAATAAAAAGTCCTATTAACATGGCTCTATAACACTTGTTTCTGATTGGTCAATCGTTATATCCTCTTAATTTCTCAAACTGTAAATCAAAATATCAGAAAGATTAATGTTAATAGTTATTTTAATGTTTCTCATTAAAATTTCCAAGGCCAAATTATCTGAGCAAATTTTAAAGCTCTATACATGTCAATTATACAATTGTCTTATTTATATACATATCTAATTTTAGAAGAAACATGAGAGACAATGTTGGTACTGTGAAAGTAACATACTTGAGAACTCCACCAAGTGTCCTGAGCTACAAAAGAGCAACCTGTGAGCAATATAAATTTTCCTCCGAGATATTCTCTTATACAATACCTTTATACAGACTGTGTGTGTGCATCAAGTGCCTCTCTGGAGTGCTCAAATTCTGTGCCAATTCCTTTTCTTTTCTAAATAGTGTTTTGATTGATAGTATTTGGAGAGTACAGAGAAATCTTGCTTCCAAACTTCAGTACCAGATGAACTGAAGATGTCAAAGCATCTCACATGAGTTCCAGTAAATATGTAACTCATCTCTTGTGTTCAGGCCACCCAGGGTTGAACGACAGCCAGAGTACAGAACAGCCATATTAAGCAAAGGTCACGGAACCAGTCTTGGCATCTGTCTAATCTCTAAATCACAGAGGAAATGCAAAATCTGTCAAAACTGACAGACGCGTGCTTTGAGATTCCCGGCGCTGCTTCATGCTTGCGTTGCGACACCTGTTTGAATAGATTCCTACATTCGAAATGCACGCACGCCCAACCACCACAAAAACACGGGCAAGAAAGGAGACAAGCTTGGGTCGATCCTATCAATTAATACCAATAAAGACCTTAAGTGACAACACAGAGACACATTAGGTCCGACAAAATGCGGCAGCTTTGTTACAGCGAGGCGCCAGCTGCCGGCCACGAGCCCGGAGGAGCCAGCAGGGAGCCGGCGGTTCTGCACCAGCGGGCTGTGGGGCCGGGAAGCAGGAGGGAGGGGGGCGGCGGTGGATGGCGGGTGCGGGCCGGCCCCGTTCCCTGTGCGAGTGCAGTATTAATGAGGCGACAGCACGGCCCTGCTTCCGTATTCATTAGGCATCTGGGCCAACAGATGTGAAGTGCTGCCTCAAGACGAATAAAAAATGACTTCCCATCTGGACTCCCTAAACTGGAAAAGACAAGAGCGCGTGGTTCTCTTTTTCACTTTCACTAACTCATTTCCTCTCTCACTCTTCTCTTCCACGGCATGCTATCTTTTAATGGTGAGGTCTTTAGAGGTATCGCTTTTGTTGAGGTTTGGGGGAACTGAGACCAGATTCCGATCACGGTTTATAAACTAGAATAAAGGTCATTGTTTGACTAATGCACATGGGCCTTCCTGCAGTCAGATTAACGTCGGTGAACTTCAGAGCTTTAGAACTGGATACAGAATGATTATGTGTGTTATTGAAGGGATTGTTCATCCAAAATCAAAATGACCCCAAACTTGAAAGGACAGTTGCTTAGATCATTTACTCGCTGTAATGTTGTTTCAAAACCCTACAAATTTTAAATGTTTCTATTTGTATATCTCAGTAATAGTAATATAGTAATCTCAGTAATAAAGAATGTTGATTCTTCTTTTTTCCATTACAAAATGTAAATAGGGACTAATTCTGTCATTCCCTAACATTCCAATTAAAATCACGTTTTGTGTTCCTGTGTTTTGTGTAGATAATTCCACATAAGTTCTATGGGTTTGGAATTACATAAGGAAGAGTAAACGATGAGAAAGAGTAAATGAACTGTCCCTGTAAGCTTATGGCAAAAAAATTCATACTCTGCTAAACATCAAAATTTAAAAAGGAGTTACTTTTCTCTTACACAACAACTTTCTTAACAACTTAACACTTTCTGCCCCTGTTAAATCATTTACATAATACTTCAAAACACCTGTCAAATATCAAATCACTGCCATCATATGACTATGACACATTTTTTTTGTCTGTCACCAATGTGCTTTAGCACATTGTATAGTTTGCCAAAATAATTTATATATGTTAACATAGTAGTTATTAACAGAGTAGGATATAACCCATGATGTAACCCATACAGTGAGAGGGCTATGTTATGATGCTATAAATTTAGTCAAACTAAAGTAATTCTGAGAACCACCACACAGGAGCATTGAGTGTCTTTATTACTTTCATAATTCAAACATTAAAACATTATTTCTATTAAGTACATGTGTAAACTCCCCTTAAATTGTTAAAGGATATATTTTCTGACATAAACCTATTATTTAGTACTCAGCATCCTGGACCTGAACTATTTTCTATTTCAAATTATTAAATTTGTGAAATTTTAGGAATTTTAAACTCCACTTCTAATTAAAATAACCTTTCAATTTTGTAACAGTATTAATATTGCAACGTATTCCTTCTAAAATATAAAGTATCATAATAGTCTGAAATCCCGCTAAACTATTGTAAATAAGACTTTGAATTATTGGGTTTCTCTAGCTTTTTTCCACTTTTTATAAGGCCTTCAATTAAAAGGCTCATTTCCCCTCATCTGCTTCCTGTGTGTTTTATCTGCTGAGTCCAAATGGACACATTTTAGCGCCCGGGCCGGTCTGAGGGCTTCTGCCTGTCATCTGCCTGACTGTGAAGGTGACAGACCGCAGCAGAAAACCTTCACACACAAATGTGTTTGTCTCTTGCAACACACACACAACAATACTTTGGTGGTAAAATTACACACCAATCAAAATAAAATATACCTGAAGTATCCCAATTCATAAAACCACATTTAATTACCTAATTAAAAATGTTACATTTGTTAAAGGAACAATTCATAGCCCTCTAGGACAAGCTTGATTCATAAAAAGCTTCAAAAAGGTGCCTGCAAAATTTATTTTTAATCTGAAACAGAAGACGATGATTCTAACTAAATGTATATATCAAAATAAGCCTTTGGTTTACATCAGCGGTCAGTTCTATTCAGCTATTCAGTGTAACATCCATCATGGCTGCATCCCCAGGAGGTGCAATTAAAAATGGAAGCGGATAATCCACGGTGATGGCTGAACAAAAAGATAATAATAGCGCAAATAAAAACAGACATCAGGGCTAATAATCTAAGCGGGCTGATTTGTGTGCCGTGTGTGGGGTTGTGTGCAGAGGGGCTGTACAGCAGGTGCGCGGTGGTCTGATTGGTGAGAACCCCAAGAACAATTTGTTTCACTCAAGATGCCGAATGTGGCATCTCCCCAGGCCGGCCGACCCCTCAGGCACAGGGCCCTTTCCCAGCCTCTGTCATTGCTCTTTATATGAAGAGTAATGGAGGAACGTGGTGGCCAAGCCCTCCAGATAAGGGCCCAGACAGGGTGAAGACATTGGCATTATCTTCTCTTGCTCAAACATGCCAAATTGATGCATAATAAAAGCTGATTCAGCAGCGGTGTAAACTAAGGGCTGAGTAACATGGTATATTGGTAATATATGTTGTGCATGTGGACTATTAATATAGCTTTATATTTAATCAGGACAAGCAGCTGTACATTCTTTGCTGTAGGCACAATGATGCCAATGAGGAAAGAAAACAAAAGCTTTGTAGCCAAAAGGCTGACCATAATTCAATAAAAAATACAACTATTAATCATGCAGTAACTCTGCACTGTAACGTCCATGTGTTGTTTTCGCATAAAGATTATACCTCCGACAGGGCAAAGTGTGGGCAGCTCAAAGTTAGCAATTAAATATACATACCGTACAGATGGACGCACCAGATTCACAATATTATACAACAAAATGCTGATCAAGAGGCATTCGGTTAATAGAGAACTGACAGCGCCTGCAGTCACAACCTCTCATTAACCAGCAGGAGTTAGAGAACCGACCGCCACGTAAATCGACGTGATATAAATTTTTGCGGGGCACATAGAGGAACAGACAGAGGGGGGAGAAGCCCTTTCACTGAGAACATCTGGAACTTTCCAGCCTCTCCAGACAGGGACAGACACCATTTTGAGGATATGAAATCTGTCACATTTTTTATATGGGAGCACTCTCATTAAAGACAGGGAGGGCGTGCGCCTCGGTAATTGTTTTAATTTATTTGTTTATGGCAAAGACAGAGGGGATAGGCACATGGCACTCTGATTTTTTCTGTTTTTTATTGGGAACATATGGAACGCATTTATCACCATTTGCAGTGATCGTCCTAAATGATTTTATTAACTAATTTGTAACTTTACACTTTTTTAATCAAACACATGCTTCGCACCGTAATGTTTTGATAATGCTCCCGGGCTTTGTAAAGGAGCCGCCGCAGCAGCCAAAGGGAAATAAAAAGTGAGGGAGAGCAAAATGAAATGAAAATGCGGTGAGAAGCGAGAGCTGCCGGGGACGGGAGAGGCCGCACTGCCTCGCAGGCTTCAGAGACAGCTTCTGTAATATATGGTGGTGATGATGAAGATTATTATAGTGTTCTGCATCGGGAGGGAGTAGCAGAGGGCTCTAAGGTATTTAGGATGTCACAGAGCAGGATTGTTTACCTAAACTAAGTGAAGTGATACAGGGAAAAAGCACTCAGAAAAAGCAGGTATTGTTCTCCGGTGAAGTGCAAAGGCGAGACTCCGCCTCATTGCCTGGGTAATACGTGCTCCATGGGGAGCCCGGCTACCCTGGTAAGTTATGTTGGGAGTTGAGGTAATGTTATTTGGGACTGCACTCAAAGGGCACGGGCAATGCTAACTGGTTGCCGGGACTTTCTATGAAGTGTGCAGGAGTCTCGGGAGATGATATTAAGACATACAAATACAGTCCAACAGCTCAAGTGGATCTCTACTTAGCAAAGTATAAACCTCTAAGTGGCAATCTAGCACAGCAGAGGGAAAATGTAAAAAGACTAAGAAATGTGAATAGAAGAAAATATAAGAATAGAAGAAAATATATCAAAGATCCCATATGTACTGATGAAGTAAAAAACACAAGTCATCACAACATAATCACATCCTGAAGAACACAAAAGACTGTTTACACAGACCCTGTAGTACAATACTGTATCTCTGCCTCTGACAAACAGTAGAATATAAGCTTCATTCAATCAAAATAAAAATTCATAAACTGCAGTTCAAAATCAGATTTTGCAATATGTGCTGATGCCAAATCACAATAAGGTTCTTAAAATTCATTCAATAAGTTACTATTAATTCACATTTCTTACCAAATACCTGTGGTTCTTCCACACTGTTTTCATTGAGGTTATCTGGGTTGAAGGTCACTGTGGTGGTCTTTGTGGTCCTAACAGACAGACAGATCAACAGATATGGCATGAATAGCAATAGAAAAATTTAACACCTTTAAGACAGACAGAAAGACAGATAGTCAATTTAGTAGCAAAGTTAATATGCTGCATTTTGTAAATATATATATGGGCCAATAAAGCTCAGCAGCTACAATGCAGTGAAAATGCAGTGATAAATTTCTCATTTACAGGAAGCAAGTCTAACTCCAATCATTATGAAAACATGCTTAAACTGGCTGGTGGTGCAGACACGTGGTGTGGGGCAGAAGCGTCTCATGCCAACAGCTCCATTCTGGAGGTGGCAAAGTTAATTCTGTTACATCTCCGCAATAGAATTCATCCCTTCCCAGTGTTTACAATGGCAACACACACAGCAGTACAGAAGCTTACAAGAAAACAATGTCAGCCTGGATGATGTCACCTGTCACCCACACAGAAGCTTGACCAAAGGCGACTGAAACTACTCTGTCTCACTTTGTTCAACGATTAGAGCCAGGAGCCTGGCAGAGCGAGAGAGACGCTGCGCTCGTGGGCGCCTGGTGCAGCTACTGCCTGGGTAATTGAGCCCCATTTGTAGATCGACAGCTGGACAGAATTCACTATTGCAATTTGGACACAAGACAACAGCAAAAAAGGCACATGTTCTATTAAAATATGATGACGTGTGGCCCTCCCGAGGTTGTGCCTGCTCCCCTGACTGTTTGATGTCTTCCTTTTTAGGGTTTTAATGGGACACGCTCTGCCCTGCCACTCCGCCGGCCGCGGCTCTTTGCAGGCACAACATGTAATGGAGAGTGTCAGTTGGCACGCTTTGGCGAGGCGTTGGGTGGGATTTGATGTTCTTGTTTGTGGCCAGATGCTGGTGGAATTGGGAACATGTCGAAGACAGCTTCTCTTTAGAGGTCCACGAGAATGACACGCAACCACACTGAGGTGCAGGAGACAAGATCTAAAGAGTGAATGATGCTTTAAATAGTGCAGTTGAAATGAAAGCACACCTTTCAGAGTACATTAGGCTGAGAAAGATCAAACAGCAACTCCCGGACTTGAAGACACACAGCCCCAAATGGTATTTGGACATTTATGCAATGCCTAAAATGAGAAACTTGTTTTATTTCATTAAGCAAAATATCAAGTGGCATCAGAAAATAAATGATGCTAGACCTTGCGAAAGAAAATTAACTGGTCTTAATGTTATTTGTAGTGGGTATAAAGTCAGTTCCCCTCAAGTTCACACAGGTTTCATTATTTAAAATCTGACAAATTTATTCAGTGAAATGTTTCAGTTGAAAGTGTGCTTGGTGCTCTCTTTAAAATAAATGCCACTCGGTTTGATATTTTATTACATTATGCACTGAAATTCATAAATCTTTAAGCATGGTTTGAGTGTTTAAATAGTGTTTGGTGTCCAATGTATGGAATAAACATCGCTTTGAGATCACGTGCTACACTGTAAAGTTAAAGCACAACTATAACCCATAACTGTGGTTTATTAATATTGTTAATAATAACAAAAATAAAAATTATTTATAGTTAAGCAATAAGGTATGGGAAACAGTGCTATATCGTAAATATACAAAATGAATATAAATGCACATTATTTGATTCTTTATAACATATAATTTATAAACTATAGTTTATCATTTAAATGTTTAAAATGTATTCCAATTTTCTTACCTTATTCTTATCAAGTCTATTTTTACTGAACTTTATATTATCATGTTTAAACACTGTGTGTAGCCTGTGTGTTGTTGGCTGGTCTTCCTCCCCCTGAGCACAGGTCCTGAGACGGTTTCCTGGGCGACACCTGGCCGTGGTGTTGTGACAAGAGACCATGTGTTAATTAAAGCCCCATCTGCGAGAGGAGTCCATCTTCACAGACTTACACACAGGGGACAAGAGCGCACACACATCTCTCACACAATACACATCACCCTTGTTCACTCTGGTACCTGCAGTGATATAAGAGAAACACACACAGAAACACACACAGTTCCGAGCCCCCTGTGTTTTGGTCATTACATATAACGAGTCACTGGAATAAAGGGAGAAAGAAAGAGTCTGTTTGTTTTCTCATCCGTCTGATGTGTGAGAGATTGTGGTCAACAGATAAAAACACCCCAACGGATGAGACAACAAAACAAACAGTGTAGTCACCCTCACTGTGACCATAGCAACAACCTGCTGTTCATCCACAACAGAGCAGAGACAATCGTAGTTGTTTAATGTGAACTGTTTACAATATTTATACCATACAAATCTTATTTTGCAATTTATTTTTAAATAATTTTAGCCTTTCATTTTTAATGAATTTTATATAATAACATTTTTATATAATAAAATTGCTTTAACTTAGTCATACAGTTGTTGTTCTGTTACATCATGGCATAACCCAATTGAGGGTTTAGAAGCAGCAGTGCTTTAAGCTTAGGCATGTGGAGCTCATATTTTTGTTTAAGCACTTGAATTAATTGTTCAGTAAAATACTTAATATGTAATCTACGATTTTTGTCCAAATTATCATTTTTGAGGTGCAACTCCCTTTCAAGGTGAATGTTCTTCAAGTTATGCATTATTGATTTAATTCCTGTGTAGAGTGAAAACTGCAGTGCTTTCTTCTGGTGCCCTTCTGTAAAGTTTACAAGTTTTCATAGTCATGGCTGAAAGCTTAATGTAAACTTTACACTGACACGGTCAGTAAGCAATTCACTTAATCACAATAATCTCACGCTTAACAACCATTATGCAACATATAACTTTAAACAGAGCTTAACTTTACAAGTTTATAAAGAATTGTTCCACATTCACAGCCAGTTTGCACTCGTTCCACACACCTGCCTGCAATATTTTAATGGATAAACACCAGGTTTTCCACATCACTCAAACAGATACATAACATTTCAGAATTAAGAGTCCTTTAAATCCATTTCATACCAACAGTAACAGCCCGAGTACATGAAAATACGATTATCTGACAGGAGGCCAAACAAACATTTCTATACAGGCTTTGGCAGGAAACAGGCAGAACTCTCTCACCAGCCTGCCAGAAACTCAGAGCTGAGTAATTGGTGTTTCTCCCGTAATGAATGGCTCTCCGCGGGAGAACGACTGCGACTCACTTTTAAACTCTCCTACACGGTTCTGGACAAGGCTTCACGTCTTCTGACAGCCCACTATTGTGCTGCAGGAGTTATACCTCTAAACATCTGAAGGTTCATTTGGTCCCAGTTGATTGCGCAATCAAATCTAATTACAGGAGAAGCAGCGGTGCACTGCCAGCAGTGGGTAATATGTTACTTTTTAATAGCGCACGTCAAAAGCACTATATATGAACGGCCCTAAAAGTCGCCATATGGAGCAAGGTGCACCAATTTATTTCCTTTTTGTGGAGCGAAAAATTGAGCAACTCATTTCATTACTTAGATTCATTCAAGAACTCAGTCTCAAAGTTTCCAAAGAAAACTGACATTAGGGAGTTTGCACATAGTTGTTTTTTAAAGGCGCACCAGTAGCTTTCTTGGCTTTGTCCCAGTTCATCAAATAAGTGTAACATGTTATTCCAGCGCTACTATTTTTGTTTAGCGTGCAAGAGGACCGGGATTCAAATCACAACTTAATAATTAAGTGAAAAAGTTTTTTAAACGACATGAGACTGGATGTATAACAGAATTTTTTAACTTAAACAAATGACCTGGTGCGACTCAGTAGGACAGACCAAATTTAGACATGTGCAAATGAATGATTTCTGTCACATCGTTTCAGACAAACACCTCTATTTCTGCTTACAAAACCCATATCAAACTTAATTATCACACTGCTGGTCTCATGGTATTGTCATGATGTATCATAGCATTGTCACTCGTGGGTGAGAGATTGTGAACGTTCACAATGGTTTACATGTTCAATGTTCAAACTCTAGGAGAAGAATGACCTCTAGGTATGCAAAGGATGGCCCAGGTTCCCTGTTGTTCTTGCCATCTGTTCCATATTATCATTCTTGCTACTTTCCATTCTGTCTATCCATGTTTTAAATGGAAGAATTAATCGTTGTTCATATGGTATGTATTTGAAAAACCACAAAATGAGTGACTATTGCTATGGATGCTGGTCCTCTGAGATTGGTCCGGGGGTTGAAGTAAAAGTCAGTCTTTCGTTACAGCTAGATGGATGGCTGAAACTCTTTCTTTGACTCTCTTTATTTTCTCTTCCACTCTTAGAGGACTTATATTTCACTCACACTCTTCTGACAGAAGAGAAATACACCCCTGGGATTAGCCATTATAAGTTTTTACATCTAGGGTGTAGGTATCCATACTGCAGCATGTTTACATGTGTATTTAACTTACCCTGAAATTAAAGTTGAGCCTATTTACATACATAAGTTTTGGGTATATTAGTTACTAAATAAATCAATCAACATTATTAAAAACAATGTGTTTTTAAAATCTTTCATAAAAACTTACTCCTCCCCAAAATGTTTTTTTCTTGTTGGCTAATATCTTCTGTTTTTTCAACCACTCCCCTCTAACCATCAGTCATACAGGGGTCACACCCTGCTAGACACCTGATACATTTCAGTGCAGAGCACCCACCTCTCACGATCAACGATTCCTGATTAACCAAATCAACTCCCACCCTACATTTTTCTTCTTGTGTGAATGCAGTTTCATGATGAAACACTGGACAGCTGAAACACACACAAGAAGTAGAGTCGGAATTACGAGAAAATTTAGCACCACAATTGTAAGAAGCAAACCTTTTGTGAAATCACAAACCTCTCTGTTTAAGGGCACTTTTGAGAATTTCTTTGCAACCTTTGGTAAAGCACATATTGATTTTGCACACGTTCATTATTACAGATATTTTTCTCACCCTCACAATGGACATAAACAGCTTTTTTTAATCAGTCAATCTGGGCCTGTGTTTGACTTGTACAGAATGTGTTTTGATATGTGCTATCATTAGAGATAAACACAATACTCGCAGATATAAAATCCTGGTGTAGGCCTGCTTGTTCTCCTAATTTAGTTGTCCATCACCTTGAACAAACAACATGATAACTTCGACTGGAGAATTAGTTTAATATTATACTCCTCTCCTCAGGGGAATGACAGCTAAACGCTGCAATGCTATCATTTGCGCTGCCATGCAGAGGTTGGGGTTACATCTAGACACCCCCCACCACCAGCCCCTCCCAGTAAATTAATCATGGCAAAATAATGCAAGATGTCACCAATGCTATGAAAACAATGTGAGATGATGACAGAAATAACACACATACATTAGCGCAATAATTGCGAGTAGCCTGATTGCGTTACTTTTGTTTACGTTCATACAGCGTGGAGTTGCAGCAACAAACTTCATTTAAAATGTCTGACAAGATCTTTTGAAATTCTGCTCTTGAGACTTCTGAAGATTTGGGTGTAACAAAACATTTTGAAAAATATAGGCCTTTAGGAAGAAGTATTGTAAATTATTTTCACACACTCAAGCTGCTGCGAAATGTTGCCTGGAATGTTTTTTGTTTACAAATCAACTTATTGATTAGTTTTTCTTATGTTACATTTATAAGGCTTTGAAGTTATTTTCCCGAATGCAGCGATCACGAGAGAAAGCGAGCGTTGAGATTTTTAGGAGCAGTTTGAGCATCATCTTTTGTGGTTATTTCCTAATATTGATTATTTGAATTGGCAGCTCTGAGGGCAACCTGACTCATTTCTATTCAGCTGAGCTGCTGAGCTCCACATCAGCGTGTTTGGTCCATTGCGGCGCCTGTAATCCTTATATCTCACACGCATGTATCAAGAGTGCTTGACTCTAGAAGAGAGATAAATAAAACACATTGTGGGGCACAGGTTCAGACATTCAAGGGCTTTGGGGAGATGAAATAAAAACACAGAAACACACACAACTATCAGACACCTTTCAGTGTCCAGAATGTGTGTGTGTGCTGAGCTAATTATTTCCTAGTGACTGTCTGACCTGCACTTGTAATAAGTGGCAACATTTCAGTATAGCACAGCTATGCAAATTAACCCATCTTGTTCTTCCCCTCTCTCCCTGTCTTTCTTCTATTTATATGCCCACCCTTTTCTTCACCATATCAAGAAACAATGACCTCAGGCTAATTATTAGTGAGCAAGTACCAGAAGATGACGGAAGCCATTGTGTACGGCTTGATTTGGACATTAATGATGGACAGGGAGAGAGAGAGAGAGAAAGAGAGAGAGAGACTGTGTGTAAGTGACTCGCTGTGGTAATTCGGGACATGGCCTCTAGCCACCAGTCTAGCAGAAATAAACACGATCAGTGTGAACTTAACAAACAGCTTTTGTACTATATTAATGAACGAGACTTCAGCAGTATATTAAGAGCCAAAACAGACAATACAGCTGGTATAAGAAAATGATAAATCCTGTAAAATTGTGTTGCCTAGAAGAAACAATGGATAGAAAAATAATTAAACAATTGCACCAAATTTTAAATCCGACAGAGCAAGAATTCGCTATTTAGTATAACGTAATAGTTTTGTCCAAGCATGAATGATACAATCTATTATTAAAAAATTACAATTTCAGAATTTAGTATTTGTTGTTACCTTGTCTAGACTGTGCTTTAAAATTTGCATACTTATAATCTATCCTTTATTTTATTTTTAACTGTTTTAAACCCATGAGGTTTATTTCAGTTTTGCAATGGGGTTTAAATTAAATGAAAAATAATTTGTATAATAATTATTTTGTGAATTTTGTTTAAGTGAGTTCTCGACAGTAAACGAGTGAGATCTTTTACATGTTGTATTCTGGTCACTCCGCTCACACCTATAAGTGTTGATTAAATTCCACAGAATTGTATGAGAGGATGTTTAATGGCACATAGTTTGACAACAAGCAGAGCAAAACAGTGCCAGCAGGCTTTTTTAAATCACAGGACCTCACAGGGTTCAATTGCTGTGTTTCCACGGGAACAAAGGGGCAAGCTGCACGCATTAAGGTGCTTCTGTCTGTAGAACAAGGACCCATCTGTCTGCCTCTAACAACCTTTACACACATTCTTTAATTAAGTAGCCTCTTTAATGGCAGCAGTTGCGGTG